>QANX01006219.1:0-136581 GCA_003254975.1 Ochetophila trinervis | reverse complement strand
GACAAGGCAGCAAGTAAGATTTCACAGATTTTAAAGAATAAGGGAAAGAAAGGGAAAGGTGCCTTGTCTTTCAATTTGTGAAATCTTACTTGCTGCCTTGTTGCTGTGAGAATGGGGAGGGAAAGAAAGGGAAAGGTGCGGCTGGAGAGGAAACAAGGCTGCTGTATTCGTGAGGGCTTAGTGACTTGTGTGTGGGATTCTTTTCACTCTCAAGGTAGCAATCTATTTATAAGAGAGGTTTAACCCTAAGGTGTCTCTAAAACCTAGAGAATATAGGAGATAAAATATTACATTATCTCAAACTCCCCTAAATTCTCTATATGGCCAGCCATCCTAAGGACATAGAGGCATTTTGTGCCTCATGTTCACACTAGGGATAGAGATACTTTCCTTATCTTCTTAGGAATCATAATCAATCTTTACTATCCCNCTCTAATATCCCTTTCTTTTATCCCAAATATTATTCCAATTAAGATAATTAGAATATTCTAACCTTCCATGTGTCATGTGATGTGGCAAATTCAGATACATGGCTGATATGTGGTGATATGGCAATCCAATCACAATGGTAGTCCTAGTAAGCATAAAACTTTCATTTTTTTTTTTTTATCTTTTAATGACCGTTAGGCAAATTTCAAGTACACTTTGGGTGACCAAATGAACTCCGAATCCAGTAATTTTTGTTGCAAACATTAGGTCTGTGTTTCAGATTTCTAGGAATATATTGATCGTACAATTTGGACATCAAGAAGACACTCAAATCCTTATTTTCCCAATACAGTGTAAATCTGCCGCAACTGATGAATTTGTTGAATTTGTAAATCAAACTGGCACTGATTGGCCAAAGCATTTACAATGAAACTTTTTAGCATTGAATAATATTGAATCAGAAATCATTAGCAACTAGAATCGCACAAAAATTCTAAGTGTGGCTCCATATATGATTTTCTCAGTAAATGTTGCGCAGAAATACGGTAATTCCAGCATTTGTCTTTCTTTTACTGAAAAATAGAAAAATACAGTTTTTAAGTATTTTTCATCAACAATTAATCATAAACTAGCTTAAATTCAATATCAAAAGTAGCATAAAAACATTAACATTTTATGCCTATCAGTCATTTGCTAGATCAATGAAAAAAGTTTTTTAGAAAAAAACGTTTCAAATTCCTTGGAGTTCACCTCAACCAATGTGAACTGTCATATTGACTTTTACGGTTCACCTCGGTCCATGGGACGAGGTGAACTGCCAACTCAACTTTTGGGATTCACTTTGGTTCATGGGATGAGATGAACTGCCATCTATTGTCGACTCTCCCTTTGGAGTTCACCTCGGTCCATGGATTGAGGTGAACTGCCAACTCGACATTTGAAGTTCACCTTGGTCCATAGGAGAATGTGAACTATTGTCTCGACCTTTTGGGTTCATCTCGGTCCATGGGAAAGGATGAACTGTCATTTTAACCTTTGAGGTTCACCTAAGTCAATTGGATAAGGTGAATTGCCATGCCAATTGTTGGGATTCATCTCGGTCTATGCGATTAGGTGGATTGTCATATCAAGCCATAGTTAAGGAGCTGAAGTACTCCTAGAGCTAAGGCTCAGTTTAGATTCAACTAATGGTTGAATGCCATAGGAGTTGGAAGCTCCCTGAATTGGTCTTGGAACCAACTAGGGTTGGGTGCCTTAAGAAACTGAACGCTCCCTAAGTTGGGCTCATATTCTACCAGAAGCTAAGCGCTCCAGAGACTGGGTGCCCTAGGAGCTTAATGCTCCTTGAGTCGGGCCCAAAGTTAATAGGGAGCTGAGTGTTTTAGGAAATGAACGCTCCCTAAATTGGGCTCAGATCCTACTAGGAGCTGAATACTTAAGTAGTTGAACACTCAAAACCTTAGAAACTTGTGACAGCAGCCTTGCAGCTAAAATTCTGTGGCCTTTTTCCAATTTGCCCTTGTACCTTGTTCACAAATAGGCCCTAACAAGCTTACTATAACCTTCAAAAATATTAATCTAATTTAAAAATTAAATCAATTTGGAGGCTATTGTTGTGTGATATTTCCTTATAAGGCCCAATAATCAAGGTAAAGCACAAAAATAATTGGTTATGATGTAATCCCATTGGACCAATATTAATAAAAGCCAAAAGGCTTAACTCTCTTATTAGAAATGACAAGGTGGCAAAAGAGAAGGGAAAATGACTTAATGCCATATGTCACAAGATCAAGAAGGTAAGGCATAACTCTAGAATTTTCACCCTTGATTTTTAATATTTATGCAAAAATAATAGCAAAGGTGGAGATCTTTTTTGGGACCTAGGGATTGAAGCCCCTGTTAATTCTCTCTCCCTCTCTCTTGAAACCTTTTTCTCTTTCACCGATTCTTTCCCTTGTTCTCCAACCATGCACACACAAGACTCAAACTCTACCAATTTTCTTCGTTTCCTTTTCCTCTTTATGTTACTAGCTTTGAGAGAAGGTGAGGAGTAGATTTGATGGTGATTATCTCTAATTTCGACATCGGATGGGGTACATCGGCCACATCGTCGACGCCCATCTGACCAATTTTTTTTTTACCATTTTTGCAAATGTGGAAGCTGACTTGTGGATTCAAAGAGAAGACCAAAAAACACCCACAACAAATCTTTTTATGGTAACCACTTAAAATACTAAGTTTCATTGGTGATCCATAGCATTTCTCATATGTAACTTTGGTATATTGGATTAAACTCTCTAAACCCACAGTACTACAATCCACCACTCTCTGTTGGACTATGTCCTTGTGATACTTACATGCATGTTTGTGGTTGGTCAATCCAGAAAGCCTATTCACTTAGTTCATAGACTATTTCTGTCTAGTAATGGTTTTATACCATTTGTTAAGGGTGGACAAAACATAGTCGAGCTTAGTTCGGTTAGATTTTTACTTATAATCAATTCGGTTCAGTTTGGACAACTTTTAATCTAAACTAAAATATTTTTGTTATAATTAAGTGTATTTTTAAGTTTTTTAAATTATTTAAATTAAGATATTAATAATATTAAATTTAAATTTTAGGAAAATAATAATTTTTTGAAAACAAANAATTTTTTTTTTTTTTTTTTTTTTCCAGTAGATTAGGTTTGGTTCTAGTTGTTAAAAAAATACCAAAAAATGACTTAAACAAATAAATATCTTCTCCTATTAATTATAACGGTTTATTGACTTATTATGTAAGCCTAATAAAATGCTACATGCCATAATACGACATGATATTAGTGGATTTATGTTTATGATATTGGGTTGGATTGATATCAAAGTTACATGATAAGACAGAATAAAAAAAACAGTTGGAACATATTAGTTTACATTAAACGATAAGTCATGATAAAAAAATTATTAATTTAATTATTTTTTTAAAAAAATATAAAATTTATATCTCATTACATTAGAAAATGACAACTTTAAATTTATTTATATATTGATATTTTATTTTAGATTTTATTATTATTATTTATATTAAATGTACAATTTTAATATAATTTATAATATTTTAAAATTAAAAATTATAATGCATGTTCATGTTTTAACTACAGTGAATATTAAATATAATTTTAATTTGTACTATTTTAAATATTTTGATTCACAATTATTAATTCCGTAAACTTTTAACATGTTGTTTTTTTTAAATATTAAATATTTAATTTATTATTTAAATATGTATTAATTTAAATAAAAAATAAAATAAATATTTTTATGCTTAATAAATATAAATAAAAAATATGATATAGTATTAAATAAATTCGCTTCAATACAAAATTTTAATAGATTAAATTCCAATAAAAAACAAAAATTGAAACGCATACATCACAGTACAAAAAAAATTAAACACGGCACACCTAATCAGGCCTACTATTAAGTCTCCTTCAAAAGCAATTTGGGTAGGCCTTGAAAAATTATCAATGCACCATCAGTGAACGGCTACAAACACCCATCAAAGAAGCTGGTCAAAAGCCTACCAAAACCTTATATATAAACTAATCTCTCAGTTTCGTCTTCTTCATTCTTTCATCCATTGCCTTGAGCCCATCAATATTTTTTTTTTGCTCTGTTTTCGAATGTCTCCAAAATGTCTTGTTGAAGACCGACCTTCAGCTTCTTCGTCTTCTCTGGAAGCATCCGATCACGACAACGACGACCATGAAGAAGAAACAAATGAGCATGAAAACGATGCCCCGTCTACCATGAAAAAGTGTTCCTCCTCCAAGATTTCGAAACCTAAATCACCTTCCCTTGGCGATTCAGAACACAAGACGGACTCTGAATCCTACGATAATTGTGGGTCGCCCTCGGCTTCCGATTTCACTATCAAGCCCATTGTTTCCAAACCCAAAGAAGAAGATTCTTCAAAGCGGAAGAAGAACGAAGCCGCCTATCCAACGACGGTCATTACTCCACACTTGAAACGCACTGCGGCGGAACACGAACACAGTGCGAAAGGTTCGAAGAAGAGGAAGGTCTCCGGTGGTGGGGATGATGCGGATGCGAAAAAGGGGTCTGGGTTAAATCGATTGTGGAACCAGGAAGATGAGATTGCAATCTTGAATGGTTTGATAGAGTTCCGGTCCAAGAAAGGGATGGATCCGAGTGTCGATACCAATGCGTTTTATGAATTTGTTAAGGATACTATCCAGGCCGATGTCTCCAAGAACCAGTTGATGGAGAAGATTAAGAGGTTGAAGAAGAAGTACAAGATTAATGCACAAAAAGCTGTGGGTGGAGACCATGTATTTGCTAAACCCCATGACAAGATAACGTTCGAGCTGGCCAAGAAGATTTGGGGAACTAGTGGATATAATAATAAGTTGGATAAGGATGATGGGATTAAATGTGATGGGACTCTGGCACAGAGTAATGGGGGTTATAAGGATAAAGGACAAGTGGTTGAGAAGAACGATGAAGATGTAGAGATGGAGAAGAATCAAGCAGAAGAGTTTTGGTCTAATCATTCGAGCTTGAATGAGTCTCTGCGGTTGATGAAATGTATGGCGGTTTCGGAGTGGATTGTGAATACTACAAAGAGAATATTGCCTTTGATTGAAAAATCAAGAGTGAAGGAATTGGAGGATAGGTGGAGGAAGTTGCATTTAGAGGAATTTGCTTTGTTCCTACATAAGATTGAATTGGTTCAAGAACAAGGTAAGGCAATACTTGATTCGCTTAAGTCAATGGATTAGGAATCTAGTGAAGGTAGTTAATAATGTCTTGGATTTTTGTTCATATTTTGAGTTGAAAGATTACTAGTACAGACTTTTATCCCAAAGGGGTCTCCAAATGTTGGTAATGAATATTGTGAATTAGCTGTTCAGTTATACATTTGTTTCTTGGAGATCTTTTACCTATGTTTGAAGAAATTGCTTTGTGCTATTATAAATTTACCCTATTAGTTTTGCATCTTCATTGAATTCGTAGTTTTTACCTTGATGATGTTTAGAATGATGGTCCTCTGCTAAATGCTCTGTTTGTTATGAGAATTATAGCTACACTTATCGTTTTGACAGGTTTTAGCTTTAAGAGACAGAATAAGACATTGCAATTTCTCAAACTGAATGCCTCTGTAGATCATGTTACTTGAATCAATCACACTAGGATAGAGCGTTTTCCTACATATAATTTATGTAGAGGGAGATTGAACTCAAACATTAAGTTACCTAGTATTCCACATAACCTCGGTATGAACACATGCATGAATTTGTTAGAAAGCCCCAATATGTTTTTGTTGAACTCGTTACATTATATAATATTAATGAATTTGGTGGAAAGTTTTGTAAGATGTTATGTTACTGACATCTCTGTTCATATGTCCTTCATGTCAAGGATCAAGAATTTAGAGCAGAAGTAGTGTATACATGTTTTTCATATCTTCTAATCCATAGTTTATGTAATTTACAATTTCAGAAAATGTAAAAGAGATGATCAACCATCTTAAGATTCTGACGTTTCAGAGCTTATGCTTATCCTACATGAGAAACCAAGAAAATCCATTTTCTGCTCTATTTTTGTTAAGTCCAGTTAGGCAAAAGAAATTATTCATCAACTTGTTTAGTTTTAAAGATCTTTAAAATTGACATCCTTACTTGAATACATTTGGTTTAATGAAGGAAGTGGTTTTTCCCACTCTTAACTTTTCAAACAAAAGAAATTACTAACTTTTAGATAAATTTCAACTCTACATTTTGCTATGTTAATCACCTATATGTAGCTGATTTCGCTTGGATTTACTACAAGTTCAAATTAATCATAAAACTGGGTGTGTGAAGTTGAGATAGATAGTTTACATGCTTGGTATAGGAATTGATTGCCTACAATTAACAGTCTAAAAGAACCTTTTCATTATAAATTAGTCTCGTGGATAAACAAGTTTCTTATTTCTCTGTTACATAAATACTTGCCCATAAGAATTGCGAAGCGCTTCCATTTTTGGCACGAGTTTTTCAGGCATACCAGCATTCACAAAGAGGCCATTTTTTTTTTCTTTTTATTTGTGGCCTCTAGTTTGTGCAGCACAGACAATACGCTTATTCTGTTAGAAATTGGTTATATTTCCCTCAAGACTAAAAGCAAATAGCCCCTAAAGGATATTACAATAGTAGAGGCAGTTGGATAGCTTTTAATATGATTAATAAGAGATTGAAAATGATTTCACATTGACATGTAGAGCTTCCATTTGATCTAAAAATCTAGCAAAAATAGGGAAAGTAGCTGCTATTATCTGATCGAGCTTTAAAAACATCCAATTATTAGAGCATTTGCAATACAATTGTGGATTGTAAAAATAAATATGCCACATAAGTAATATGTACAATATTTAGAAAAAAAACTGATCTTCAATTGTAACATCTATAATGAATGTAAAGCTGATGTGATTTAGACATTATCAAAGTGAATATTTATTTCTAGAAGCTTTGTAGACATTGTATGTTTTTCCATAAATGCAAATTTTTTCTAAAAAGTCAAATTTTTTCCTAAAAATAAATTAAAATTTGATAGACTATGAAATTTAATTAATAGTCATAAATAGCTTTCATGCACATTACGATCACCTAAATATCAACATTGTCAATTTATCTGTCACATGCATTTGTACACATTCACCATTCAAGATGTTCTTATATAATTTATGTTGTTTAAACATTAGATTTCTTGAATTTTGATAAACATTATTGCTATGTGATTTATGATAAACATACACACACATATCCAAGAGCAGATCCAAAAATGTTAGGCCGATTTAAACCAATAATTTTTTGAACAGAGTTGATTACTATAGACTCTATTACTAATGGGGCGGTTTCAAACATATTAACTTGGATATAGAGAAAAATATTTTAATAGAAAATGGAGATTGTACTTCCACAGTGTTTTTTTATTTTTTTGTTTCAAAGATTGTAACATTTGAATTCGTTCATTGCTAAAAAAAAAACAATAGTTTTATCACTGGCTGTCCCTTGGCCATAAGGGCTTCCACACATCAAATTTATATTTTTAAATTCTAAACCTATTTATAAAATAACATTAATTAATATGAAAATTTAATGTAATAATTGCAAAATAAAATAAAAAAATCTGATGTTAATTGCAAACTTAAAAAGCAAANAAAAAAAAAAAAAAAATATATATATATATATATATAAATGATGTGGACTATCAAAAGTTTAACATATAAATATATAATACAATTTAAATTTTGTGTATACTATTTTAAATTTAAATATATAATATATCTTAAGGGTAGTTTCAGATGTATTCCAAATTGTTGCAAGGGTGAGTCACGGGCGTCTTCCATAGTACGCTCAGACATTCTACCTTTGAGATAATGAAGACACTAAACCTTTTAAGGGAATGAAGACACTAAACTTTCCGAAGGAGTGAAGACACTAACCTTCCAAGGGAGTGAAGACACTAAACCTTCCAAGGCAGCGAAGACATCAACCTTCTGAGAGAGTGATTAAGCTTTCGAACATTCGTAGTTACTTTGAAGTGTAGCTCGAAAGTTCGAACCATAAAGGGATGAAGAAGGTTTCTGCGGCATTTTGAACACGTGATTTCTTCGAAACTATTCGAGACATCTTGAACATGTGTCTTCTTCGGAACTATCCAAGGTATCTTGAACACATGTCTCCTTCGGAACTATCCGAGGCATCTTAAATACGTGTCTAGGAAGCTCGAACGCCACTTCCGAAGCGTTCTAACACGTGCTGAAAAGATGTGAAACGCCAATTATAACTGTTCCGAATACAATTAATTCTAAGGCAATCATGAAAATTTATTATCATCAAGAGCATTCAATGGACAATTATAAGTTCATAAAGACATCAAACATCAAGGGTATAAGTAATATGTGAGAGCTGAAAGGTAAACTATTCCGAAACACATAGAAACTACTATTTGAATTACAAAATATATTCTCTTATTTTGAACTGATTTGAGTATCGGAGTGTCTTTGGTAGGTACCACACCGGTGCTGTAACCTTTTATTCATTTTTAGTGGAGATTGAATGGGAATAAGAGGAGACAAAAAATTGCAATCACAATTTGGTGCGCCAGATAGAGGGTATTTCGCATTTGATACGTGATTATACTTCCAAGTTCGAGTCTTTTTCAGTTTTTGAGATCAAAAACTCAAAAATTTATCTGGTGATTATAATTCAATGTCAAATCCCAACGAAATACCGAATCCCATAATTGGGAAAACCATAATCTCTCAAATGTATTCACGATTCGATTTGTGGAAGTCATTTCACGGCATGAGTAGCAAGCACAATTGGAACCAATCGTGAATTCAACAAATCAGCCAGGTAGTTGGTAAATAGTCTACCCTTCGTGATTAAACTTCACATTGCTTTCACTTTGTATTATTTGTCTGACATTTTTATAATTTATTCTAATGCCTATAACATCTTTTATGTATATATAGCATAATTGTATTTGTATTTTTGCATGATATTTATATGCAGGTCTAATTACAAAATCACGCGTAGCACCAAACAAAATGTCAACTAAGATACATCCAAATCTAATCAACTATTGTTACGTACCGCTTCAACTAGCTAGCGTGAAAGCAATCTAATTAGTTATTGTTGCGTAGCACTTCAACCAAGCCAACGTACATGCACTCTAATAAAAGAGCATTGTTGCGAAATGTGGCTAGTGTGAAGACAATATTGGTCATTGCAAAGGTAACGTTTTAGCTAGTTGACGTGGAAGCAAAAAAGCGTGAGGCAGCGGCAATAAGGCCTCATGCATTACAAGTAGCTCGTAGCACAATTCTACAACTCCATAGTTCATCAAAGGCATTTCCAAGTTGGTGATCGAGTACTCCGCAGGGTCTTCTAGAATATTCAAGAACTAAATGCAGAAAAGCTCGGACCCAATTGGGAAGGCTTTTACATGGTTATCTCGATCCCTCGGCCTATAGCATATCAATTGCAAGATGCGCAGCAAGAACTATGAGCACTTACGAATTTTCCACACAAATTCCTTTTTTACTTGATTTGCACGTCCATGACATTTGCATTTTTTCCTTCTAGAGTCGGACTAGTCCTATGAAGGTACACCAGTCAGGTTTAGTCCAAACCTTTTATGTTTTACAAGTATAATCAATAAAATTTTCCAAACCTTTTTTCATCTCATTGCGTGCAAATATTTTGTGGAAATTCTTGCATCGGGTAAGTCATTGTATCAGCACAAAAATAAAACAAATGCCACCTTTATGTGTGGAAAAACTACGAACTAACACGGTTGGGAAAACTACGAGCCAATTAGCACTGGAAAAACTATGAACTAGACATTTTGGAAAGCAAGCCCTATATCGTGGAAAAACAATAAAATAGTCTCGGAGTATTAAGCTTCGAACCTTGCACACATGCAAGGGGGGTGCTTACGGTTTCGCATGTGACCCTCGAAGTGGGGCGCCTAGAGAAATTGGTAAGTGGTAGATCATGACCAATAAATTGCCATTAAAATTGGGTCTGCGTATCGTAAAGGTTGGACCTTCCAATTTAAAGGTCGGATAGACGTTTCATTTAAGTACTATATCATTTTTATACTATATCTATACAAACTCTTAACAAAATTGCAGGAATTTAAAATAAACAGGTTTCGCTAAGAATCTCAAACAGTTAAAAGGATCTAGCAAAATGCATGTGCAAATTCTATTGATAACTTCGGAAGTTATGGTGTCCGAACACCTCATAAACAAAAGACATAAAAATGAACAAAAAAGAAATGCATCGAGATCGGACACTAGAGTTAACAGAAAAGAGTCTTCGCTCGGGTAGTTCAACTTTGAGATGGTAGTTGGTCTGCCTCGGGAGCATTGGTTCAATCTGCCTGTGGTGGCCAGTTGAAACCCAAATCTCTGCATTATAGCATAACAAGGTGCCTTCGGGATAGGCCAGTTGGATATTCCTTTCTCGGGCGAACTCTCAGAGTTTGGCCCTCTTGGAAGCCGACACTTCATCATCTGCCATCAAATCAACATCTTAGGGATTGATCTCCACTCTTTTGCCTTGGCCCACCAGCATGACTTGCTGCTCAGCTAGATGGAGCATTACCTTTAGAGTCTGAGAGGTAGCTTTCTCAACCGATTTCCCTTCTTTTCGGGCTGTCTTCTTGCTTTCGAGAGCCTTGCTTTTCTTTGGATCTCGATCATGGAAGCCCTTTCCAACACCATCTTGTTCTCCATTGCTTGAAGCAGTTCGTGTGAGAGATCAGGTTAGACGTGAGACCAAGCATCAGGAATTGGGCTATATGAAATATAAATAAAACCTAATATTCATTTATTTTCTAGAAAGTCGCATCATGGAAAGATTGAATCCTTTCATGGAGAAATACAACTCCTTGAAAATAATTTTTTCTCTTTATAAATACAAAGTTCAATTCGAGATTTAGATACTAATTTTTTGATTTCTGCATATCATAATATTCAAAGCTTTGAAGGAAGAAAATATTGTTCAATAGAATTTAATATTTCATACTAAATATCAAATCACAGATATTTTAATCCTAGAAGACAGTCTTCTATTGAACTTTGAGCAAGAAATGGGGAAATTATTGTCATTAAGATATTGCAAAAAGCAAAACTTTATCTAATTTCCAAGTTAATATTTTGATTACTTGTTTTATAAGTTTCGTGTATTTTTTTCATCTATTTTAAATTTTATAATTCAATTTTTTATTCTGTGTTATTAGTTGTATTAGTTGTATGTGTTTTACATAATAGGTTAAAATTCTATACTGGTGACTATGCCATAACATGGTATACAAGTGGAGATTTAAAATTTCAAAATAAATTTAATTAGAACTTTTAAAAGAGATCCAATAGCCCCGGGCGTGGTTACATCTACTATCAAAGCCATTCTTGGTACCTTAGATTATATATTTAAAATGTAATCAGTATTATATACTTCACAAACCTTTTTTGATATTTTCTAAGAAAAAATATCTCTTTTTAAGATATTTATTTAGGTCATTTATATTTTTTATTTTGTATTTATATTGAACTTAAACTCTTCTTTAATATTTTTTTTTCAATGCATACACAATGGATATTTTTATTTCATTTTGTAGCAAGTAGTTATTTATTATATATTATAGTTGTCTTAAATTCTTTTTTTTTTTTTTTTTTTTTTTTTTTNTTCTTTTCTTTTTGAAAAAATAGTTGGTACAACACAATTATCATCTATATTAGTATGAGAAACAGTTGAGTCATACATATCGTTTAGTAAAAAAATAATACATTTAAAGGAAGTAAAAGTATGAAATTCATTTTTATTGAAAGTAAGAATAAAAATATAAACCAAGAACACTAAAATAATTGTAAGAACACAAAGACGGAGAGAGAACAATGAACTTTTTTATTCTATTCTTGCTTGTATTTCATCGATATCAAAGCCTCTATTTATAGTCTCATACAAAGATGTAGGTTACATATATAATTGATTAATTTTGATGGTGAATCAATGAAAATGGTGAATGTTACATATGTTACAAAGAGATAGGTTTAAGAAAAGGGTTACAAGAGTAATGATATGGTAGGTACAAAATGGTGGCTCTACCCATATTCATAACACTCCCATTTGGATGTCCACCATACATGAATATGCCTCATTAAAATTTTGCTAATAAAATCCAATGGGACCAAACCATAGCGAAGGAAAAAGAGTACAACATTCATATGTATGATGATATTATATGCTTATACTAACTCGAAAAAATCTTGCCAGGAAAATCCAAAGGGACAAGACCTTAGCGAAGGAAAAAAATATACAGTTTAATGCATATACTCTTCGTGATGTTGACATCAACTGGCTAAACAATCTTTGAGCCGATGCTTCTAATGTTTATGTACCATCTTTTCAAATATGGAAGTAGGAAAGTGCTTTAGTGAATATATTTGCTAGGCTGTTGGTTGATCGAATTTGTTGAATATTTATTTCACCATTTGGTTCCATCACACGAGTGGAGAAAAAATTAGGTGAAATATGCTTTGTTAAATCACTTTTGATGTAACCTCTTTTGACTTGTGAAAATAGCAGTATTGTCTTTTTGTAGTGTTGTCAAAGTGTTCTTGATCGAAGGTAGTTTACATGTTTCTTGTATTTGTTGAATAACTGATCTCAATCACATACGCTCACGACTTGCTTCATGAATTGTAATTAACTCAGAATGACTTGAAGATATAGCAACTATCGTTTGTTTCTTAGATCTCCATGATATTGCAATGTCTCCACAAGTAAATACATACCTTGTTTGAGACTTTGTGATGTGCAAATCAGAAAGATATTCGATTTTAATATATTTGCATAAAATAGTCCCATATAAGATGTTCTAGGAAGATAATGTAAAATGTGTTTGATACCATTATAATGTCTTTTGGTTGGTGCGGAAATATATATTGCTAATAAATTCACTACAAATGATATATCAGGATGTGTACAATTTAGATACATAAGTGCTCTAATAGAACTAAGATATGATACATTAAGACCAATAAGCTTTTCATTATCTTTACGTAAACGAAAATGATCTTTTTTTACATCAAGCAATCGAGCAACCATAGGAGAGCTTAATGGATGAGCTTTGTCCATATAAAACATTTTTAATCTTTTATTTCAATTTTTTTCATCAAATAAGAACTAGTATTTTTGAGCTGTTTTGGAGTCTTTATAAGATTCAAATCATCAACATATACTACAACAATTGTAAAACCATATTATAATGTTTAGGGTTTAGGATTTTGCAGTACCTTATCTTTTGAACCAATAGGTCTACCATGCTTTAGGCGTGCTTTAGTCTTATTTTTGTTTTCAGATTGCTCAACATTAGCATCTATTTTTTCTAGAATGTTTACAGCTGGTATATGTGATTTTGTCATTTTCTTTGTATCCGTAAATGCATACAGCAACAAATTTGAAATATTTTATAGATGAATGATTTTCTAAACTTTTCTTCATTTTGATTTGTATGATAATGAAAATGAGACAATGATGATGTTTTCTGAAAAGAATTCATGTCGTTCATCAAAATTAGGCTTTTTCCCCCTAATGGCGGGCTCATTGTTTCATTAAAGTGACAATTTGCAACTAATAAAAAGTCTCATAAAACATGTAGTAAACATATCACCCGTTTTAGGTTCAAAAAGTCTAATAATAGATGGTGATTCGAAACTAATATAAATACCAAGCTGTCTTTGAGGCCCCATTTTCAATCGTTGTGGAGGTGCTATTGGCACATATACATCATAACTGAAAATTTGTAAATGAGAAATATTTGTTTCATGACCAAAAACAAGTTGATAAGAAGTAGGTCTAATGCGAATAAAAAATGCAGCATGTAATATTGCATGTCCCTAGACTGAAACTAATAAATATGTCGCATAATCAGTGGTCGAGCAATCATTTGCAATCTTTTAATAAAAGATTCAACAATATCTTTATAAATTTTACATGGGCCACATGATGCTCAACTTATATCATAATTGACAAGCAATAATTATTAAATGCTTGGGATGTAAATCCACCAGCTTAATCAAGATGAATAGTCTTAATTGGATAATCTAGAAACCGTGCTCGTAATCTACTTATTTGAGCCAACAAATTTGAAAATGCTAGATTACGAGTAGATAACAAGCTTACATGTAACCAAAGACTTAATACATCAATCAATACTATAAAATATCAAAATGGTCCCTATGAAGGGTGAATAGGCCCATAAATATCTCTAAGATTCTTTTCAAAAATGTAGGAGATTCAGCAACCACTTGTGTCAAAGATGGTCTAGCAATTACCTTCCTTTTGGAACATGCAAGTAATCATTAGGCAAAAATTTTTTTTTATTGCATTTGAATTCTCTATGATACGGCACATCATATATAAAGCATCATCAATGCAAAGTTTTGTTCCATTTTTAACATAATATTAGCTCTTCCAGAGCCTTCAATTAAATTCATAGTGCCCGAAGTTGTACTACATTAGCTTCAACTAATGTCAATTGAGAAAAAATAAATTTTATCTCGAAAGATTGTTGCACTGTCTACGAGACATATATTTTCATCATCCCTTGAAATAATTTTGATATCATAGAAGCTGTTTCACTTCATAATAAGTATAAAGTTTAAACCCTAATGCAAAGAAAATCAAGATATTATTCATTAATAATGCATAAAACCACAAGTTAATAAAAATTGCAAAAGAAAAATTTTCATAGTTATTTCGTCATCTTGATCTTTAAGATCAATTGTTTTCATTTGGATTATCAAACTACTCCATAGCGTTCACAATTTTCATATCAATAAAATTCTCATTGTTAACAAAATTTATCTTTATAGTCATGTTCAATTGACTAGCATTAGAAAATTCATCTCTGGTTTTTAGTGATCAACAAAATTCATTTCTTGTTCCCTCTCATTTGCCTTAATTGATGCTTGATAAAGATCAACTAAATGTTTAGATGCATGAAAAATACGAACCCAATGACCTTTCATTCCACATCTATAGCAAACATCTTTTTTTTTTTTTTTTTTTTTTTTTTTTTTTTTTTTTTTTTTTTTTTTTTTTTTNTTTTATTTTTTTTTTTTTTTTTTTCATATATTGAGCATTTTTCTATGTTTTGCTAGTCTTCCACTTCTGGTAGTCTAATGTTGCATTTTTATTTTGATAATTATTCATATGATAACCATATCGATTCAAATGACCATAGCCAAGACCATGCTCACGCCCACGGTCATTCTGGCATCCTTGACGACTATTAGAAGGTGCAACATTTATTTCAGGGGATGTTGCTGAGCTGTAGGTCGAGCTTGGTAATTTTTCATCAAAAACTCATTATTTTGTTCAGCATCAAGAAGACAAGAAATAAATTCAGAATGTTTTTTGAATCTACACTCTTGACATTGCTGCTACAAAGCGCATTCAAGGCATGAAAAGTAGAGAATTTTTTCACTAGCATGTCTTCTTTAGTTATCTTTTCACTACATAACTATAAATGAAAACTTATTTTAAATAGTTTTGAATTATAGTCTGTCAGAGTCTTATAATATTGCAAATGCAATGCAACCAGTCGTATCGTGCTTTTGGAAAAATTACAATGTTTTGGTGATCAAACTAATCATTTAAATTTTTTCAAAGATTGAGAGATTTTTCATGGTAAGGTATTTTATTTTTAATCTCTCATGGATATGATGATGTAAGAAGATAATAGCTTTTGTGCATTCTTGCATGGATGATGTATTTTTTTCTTTTATTATATGCCAAAGGTTCATAGCATCTATATAAATTTCTGCATCAATAATCTATGATAGATAATTCTTGCCCGAAATGTCAAGGGAACTCAAGTTTAGTGAGATTTTTCATACCTAAAGTGTAATCAAATTAGCAAATACAAAATTTATGTCTTCTAACAAAAGAAATATAACTCATAAAAAATATAATAAATGTCAAAAAGTTTGGTCAAAATAAGTAACATACAAGACTAATAATTGCATAATAAATGATTAATAAAGAATTATATTAATGCATAAATATACATAAATTGCCAAAGAACGAGGCAATAAAAGCAAATAAAAATAAAAATATAATTCTAGCAAAAACTGTATTTTCAAAATATAATATATATATCAATTGTATATGATATATCAATGGTATATGTGTACCGAAAGCAATGAACATATAAAACTGTATAAATAGAAATCCCCAACAAATGTTATATATATATATATATATATATATACACACTAAAATATATTAGCTTGAATCGAGCAAAAGAAACACACAAAAATAAAATCAAAGTCTTTAAAAAAAAAAAAAAGCAAACAATATGTATCATAAAATGCATAGAATGTAAACTGGTATACATGGCAACTGGTTTAAGAATTAGTAGCTCATGTAAATAGCTCATCTTACACACACGGGATAAGTAAGTTATCAAGAATTTCTAATTATCTAAATCGCTTATCTTTTATTTATCATTTAATCTCAACCATTGAATTTTATACCTTAACATAACTATTAGTATACATGATAATAGATTGACTCTGTATATATATAGCTAATGAAAACATGAGCAGTGGAAAAATTTACAGCACCAAGCAACAAATAAAACCACTACTCTGTGGATGAACTGTGTCAATGCGAGGTGCAAACTTCTATAATTTTTTGTATGATCAATTCCATATGTAGCAAAGAAAAAGAGTGTATCGGATGTTCTTAAAAAAACCCATTAGAGCCTCGTATTGAAAATGTATTTGAAACTAAGAACAAAAGTATAAACCAAGAACACTACAATATTAGTAAGAACATAAAAAGGGAGAGAGAACTATACTTTCTATTTTATTCTTGCTTGTATTTCATCCATCTCAAAGTCGCATACCAAGTTAGGATTCTTAGGAGAAGAGAAGCCTGGAGTTAGAAGAGGCTGAATAGAAACTTACTCTTGCTGATCCCCCCTTCCTTTATGAGTATTAATTGTGAATCAATAAAAATGATGAATGTTACTTATGTTACAAAAAGAAAGATAGTTTAAGAGAAGTATTACAAGAGTAATGATACTGAAGTTACAAGATAGTGACATCCACCTATATTTATAACATTTTTAAATTAATAAATATAAATTTATAGATAAATTTACAATTTATCCATTTATTAATAAATAAATAACTCATCTAAAATAATATTTTTTTCATTAGGCATAAGAGTAATATATTATAGGGTTTTTTTATTTTTTTTTGTATATTCTTCATTACACATAAATATATATATATATATATATATTAATAGGGGTTTTTTTCTGTATGTTCTTCATTACACATAAATATATATATAGATTTCTGACAATCAAAGTTATAATGTGTGGCTTATAATAATTGACCACAATAGAAGAATATAAACAAGAAGAGAAAAATATAGAAGAAAGAATGAACATCACACGTGTAAAGAACATATTTATATATTTTCATTACAGAAAGAATGAATTATGTGACTATTACATGACTGCTGTCTATATAAGACAATATGATGTCGGTACTAGGGTTACAATATGTTTTATCTATCTAGTTGTGATAGCTAGGGTTTACCATGAGAGATGAGAGCGGGTTGAAGATTATTATGTTTATTGGTTTTGCTTTTGTTTCACTGGTAAATGAAAACCTAATCTAGATCATCATCAATATATGGAGGTAAGTATCCTAACTAATATAATGGTAAATACATATTATAAACATGTGTAGATCTTAAATATACATGCTAGATTGTTTTAATTATGATTCTGTATTTTAGCATGTCAATATGTATTGAATCTAACATCAACCATATGCATTTTTTCAACACCTCACATTTTCATCACTACATTTTTAAATCCCTCACATTTCTCCTCTTTGATTAGTTTGGCAGGGCAAGTTTTTGTTTTATGATTGGAACCAGACAAAGTTGTTCATGAAACTAGTTGCTTTACTTGATCTCTATATTTTAGTTTGATTTTTTTTTTCTTTTTTTTCTTCAAGAAAAGTTTAATTTTTTAGATGACATTTTGTATATAAAACATTTTTTTGTTTCATAATTATAAATATAGTAAATCAAATTTAATTTAATTTATAAGTATGTATATATATAATAGAAAATGAAAGGTAAAGTTGTATTAGTAGTAGTATTATCTTTATTATTCAAATAACAATTAAGGGCATTTATGGTCTTTACAACTAAATTTTAGATGGAAGAAACTAACCGCACAAAATGTAAAGGTAGTTAGTGAAATATCATAAATCTAAAAGTTTAATATGAATTAAGACTATTTTGTTAGGAGTGTTAGTGAAATATTTTCAATTTTAAAAGTTAAGTAATTCAGCCAAATAGTTGGGGATGATGTTACGGGGACTTATATTTCTGTGTTAAATGAGGGTGGCAGGTTGGACTCTCTGAATCACACCTTTATTACTCTTATTTTGAAGATTTAGGACCCACTATTAGTATAAGATTTTTTACCTATTAGACTGTGTTAAGGGTGTGCAAAAAAATTGACTAACCGATTAAAACAACCGATCCAATCCAATCCAACTTGTTTGGATTGGTTATTTTAGTTTTGAAAAATCAAAAACCGAAGGTTGGTTCGGGGTGTTAAAAACAGACCAAAACCGATCCAATCAGAACTGACCACTTTTTTTTTTTTTTTTACAAAACATATGGAAATTAGTTTAATATTATTGGTATGTAGGCTTTGTTATATTAGCTTAAATTTGGAGTTAGATTACTTGATTATTGTATTAGTGTAGTAATTTTGTTTTGTTTTGTTTTAGTTTAATATGTTTATTTGTTATGTTATTTTTTTAATCATTTATGTGTTATGTTTTGAAAAAAAATATAATTTTTTATGGATTACTTAGTGGGCACTTTATGTGTTAGGTTTTGAAAAAAAACATAATTTTTAAAGCAAAATTTAAGCACAACAAATTTTTGGTACAAATAATAGCTCAAATGTCAAATATTAAATTTTAAAAAGTCTAAAAAAATTAAATAAAAGTTGAAGCCAAACCGATTAACCAAACCGATCCAATCCAATTACTAATTGGATTGGATTTAATGTATAGATCAAATCGGATGGGATTGAAAAAAAAATCGATCACTAATTGAATCAGATTGATTATTTCAAAAATATGTCGGATCGTAACCGATGCACACCCCTAGCCTGTGTAACGTAATTTATAAATTAATTACAAAAACACTGGCTAATAGACTAAAATTATTCTTTCTGATTTAATCTCAGAGGAGACAAGAGTTTTTGTTCCTGGTTGTTTAATCTCTGACAATGTCGTTGTGGTGTTTGAACTGATGCATAAATTGAAAATGAATCAACTAGGCTTTAAGAAAATGATGGTTTTGAAATTGGACATGAGTAAAGCTTATGATCATGTTGAGTGGCTATTTTATGGAGGGTGTAATGCTAAGGATGGGTTTCATATCCTCTTTTGTTTCTTGTATCATGCATTGTGTGATTTTAGTTACATACTCTATTCTGATTAATGGTTGTTCTTTTGGGTTTATTAAGTCTCAGTGTGGACTTAGGCAAGGTGATCCATTTTCACTTTATCTTTTTCTACTTTGCACTGAAGGTCTTTCAAGTCTCATTCGAAAATATGTTTTGGCGGGTTCCATTAGTGGATTTCGGCTTTCTCTGAGAGCCCATCTAGTCTTTCACCTCTCATTTACATATGATAGTCTCCTTTTTGCTAAAGCATTTGTTGATGAAGCTACATAAGTTAAGACTACTCTCCAGGTTTATGAAAATGTTTTAGGACAAAAGATAAATTTTCAAAAATCCCATCTTTCTTTTAGTCCCAATACTGATGAGGCTCTAAAGGTTGCTATTTCTACTTGTCTTGGAATTCAAACTTGGTTGGGCTTTGATGCTTATCTAGGTTAACCTATTTATTTGGGGAGAAAAATTACAAGAAAAGGTTACTTTTCAATCTATTCGAGACAGGGTTTGGCATAAATTGCAAGGGTGGAGGGAATAACTTTTCTCTATATCAGGTAAGGAGATTTTACTAAAAACAGTTTTCCAGGCTATCCCGACTTACTATATGATTTGTTTTCGTCTCCCTATGAGTGTTTCTAAGGATTTCAAAGTTTAATGGAGTAATCATAAGAAGAAGCAAAGCATATTGGTTTTGTTGGGAGGTCTTGTACCAACCAAAAGCGAAATGAGGCTTAGGTTTAAGGCTGATTGAGGCTTTTAGCCAAGCTATGTTGGCTAAGCAAGGTTGGAGAATTTTAATATATCCAAATTCCTTGATGGCTATGTTGAAATTTAATAAACATATTATGAGATAATATACATAAATGCAGCGAATAAATTATTATCTCATTTAGATCTTATGTTATTCAATAGCATGTATCAACATACCGTTCACCATAGTCTGTCATTGATTTTCAATTGTTGTAGAGCCTACAAAATAATAAACATGTTATAAAGACAACTATAAAACCAACCCTCTCAAATTTTTTCTCTTTCTCATTAGGTAAAAAATAATGCGAATATCTAAAACAATAGTCTTCATTTCATATTTATAACCCACACAAAATAATAATATAAATTATAATAATAATAATATATAAAAATATAGATGAGTCCAAATTCTAATAAGATTCTACTGAGAAAGAGACCTTAGGTTTCTTTGGTCTAATGGACCAACCAAAAAATAAAGAGAGAATGATTTCAACGGGCCTCATTACTATAAATTAAACAATGTGTCTAATCTTATTATTAGAAACATCGATGCCCAGTAGGTGAGTCCACTTGATTATGCTCAGTCCACATAATTATTCTACTAATTTCCCACTTGGATGACATAATCATCAATTATAAACCAATACTCACTTATCTTAGAATCTCACACACAAAATGATCATTTCAGTTAAGCATATTGCATAATGACAAGGTACAACAATACACAAAACCTAGATTCCAGAGATTCAATATAAGTAAATCTCAATCAATAATCATCACCATTTCAACTATACATATAGTGACAGGACCCGACCCGCAAAGATCCTGCCTGCGTGACTTAATGTTGCCACTAGCAGTCGTGAAAACCCGCTAAACAAAATTTTTAAAAGGGTAAGAATTAACAGACCGAAAGGTTTCACTACTGCCGGAAATTTTATTAAAAATTTCGGCAGCATTTCGGCTGTTTCTAACACTCCCCAAAAGTGCTATACGCTACAACCCTGCAAGAAAAACCAGTCCTAACCAATATTTATTCTACCAGTACGCATTTCCCATACAATTAGATCACAAATCAATACGTAACCCAACACTTAAACAAATATATTGTTTAGGTACGGTGTAGCTGCACTCAGTCTAAAACTGAGCTGCCTACATACCCTTTCTACAAGGGATCAAGCTACCTATAGTTCCTACAGCATATTTATACCAATTATACTACAGTCAAACACAATCACAAACACACATTTTCCGGTTATCACCAATTACACATCTATCATTCCATCAAGTTTTTCCAACCAATTTAATAAAAATAACAACCATAGCTTGGCGGCATGATTCCTCACCCAAGCTAGCAACACCCTGCTTGGCGGCATAATTCCTCGCCCAAGCAGTTCTCATCCACACAATTATATCCAGTATTTATTCCAAAGACAATAACATGATACAAACATCCACAGCAATTACTTATTTCATAATCGTCATATACATATATATATACTTCACAAAGCAGTTCACATGATCAGATCCTCATACACAAAGCCATATAACGGTTAATACCCAATACGTTAACAAATTTAATTCAATATATTCAACCCACATACACAACCAAATTAACTCTCACCAAAATCAAACCGCAAATAAGCTAAATTCTAGCCACCAATACTCTCAGCAATTATTTAGTATTTACGGTAAAACTAATCACATAATACGTATATATATATATATTCCGTAACTATTAACACTAACCACGGAAACCAGTCACACACCCACATCTTATATTCTCGGCATACCAATTCATCCCACGATAATTACCAAAACACCATTACTCACACATTTATACCACCAACCCATAATTCCTATTTTAACCGTTATTAATATCACCGTTCAAGACCGGGTAATTTCCACTATTCATTTATAATATACAAATTATATATCAAAACGAAGCTTGCAAGGAGTAGAGCACAACCGTATTTTTACCTCGTCCAAAAGCCACCGGTGGTGGCCGGAAATTGGTCGGGAAGTGGCAGCCGAGCCTCCTCCCTTCATACTGCTCAAACGAACAAGAATCGAGGCGAACGGATACCGGAATTGGACTCAGGAGGTTCAAAATAGGGGAAAAAAGAGGTGACCCATCGCCGGAATCTCGCCGGAAACCGGCGATCGGCGAAAATGGGAGCCACCGGCTTTCCCCATTTTTTCGGCGACATCCCGGCGTTTGACGGCCCGAAAACGGTGGGGAAAGGGAGAGGAGGACCCGGGCCAACTTTTCCGGGCAGTGGGTCGGTCCAATTTTGCTGGAATCCGGCGATCTCAACAAGGCAGCTCACCGGCTTTCTCTCCTTTTCCGGCGATCTGGGCTTATTTCCGGCAAGCCATCGGTACCCAAGGGAGGAGGGGATCAGCGGCTTCCTTTCTCCAGGCGAACTCCGGCCTGATATGGCCGGAAAACGGCCATTCCGGCGGAGGTGCAAGTCACGGGGTGGCTGCTGCGCGAGGAAACCACCGGGGGGGGGAAACGCGCGTGTCTCTCCTCCTCTGNTTATCTCAGAATCTCACACACAAAATGATCATTTCAGTTAAGCATATTGCATAATGACAAGGTACAACAATACACAAAACCTAGATTCCAGAGATTCAATATAAGTAAATCTCAATCAATAATCATCACCATTTCAACTATACATATAGTGTATTAACAGAATACAATAATATACACAGTCTAGGTGCCAGAGATTTACAACAGCATTAATGGATCAAACAAACACATTTACAGAGATCAAACATCTCAAACACTTCCATTTCAAAGAGCCAACATACAATATGTGTGCACACATTCATATATAATAATGACCCACTTCCATGCATGTATTACTGAAAAAAACAATACTATATAACCCAACAACATGATCAATAATGCAAATTACAATACTCCCACCAACCCAATGTAGTCTCAACTGCTCAACACTCCCATCTTTGGATAGATGCTCTTGAATGATGCCTGTAGACAAGCTTTTTGTTCGTGAATCTGCTAACTTGTTATAAATTCACGTTTGTACATTAAATATGAGGTCTTTACCAATTTCTCTTTCACTTTATATATATAATTTCACATCGATTATTTAACCTAGATATATTCTTAATATTATTGGAGAAACTTACTGCTGCGAAATTATCACAGTACCTTTTTATTACTATCACAATGAAGTCAAGAACTCCTAGAGCATACACAAAATTCTGCAATCAAATCATTTCAACGGTTGCCTCAATACAAGTAACTTTATTGACTGTTTACCATTACATAAGACTAGGATTACTCAAAACATTTTTAATGCACATCTGCAACATAAAAAATATCAAATTGTGTGCAAACCAGAGTACAACAGACTCACAATAATAACAACATATGCAATATTTGAGATTATTTTCATTTAACATCTCACTTCCATCATTGAAAAAATAATCCTTAGAAAATTTGTCACTTTTCACCACCGAAACCTTATCAGGAGAATAATTAGTCATAAATTGAAGAATCTTTATATCTAAAAGACATATAATGCCTTACCAAGAATCTCCATATTCAAATACTGACTAAATAATATTCAATATTCTCCATAAATATGTCAGAATTATTGGACATGAACAATATGTCACCAAACACATTGAAACATAAACATAAAACTGCTTCACTGATCTATTTCAGAATTCTTGGATACAACTAGGATGTCATTACATACAAACCATAAATATGAGATTACTCCCACTGGCCCTCTATAACATTCTCCAATAAACAATTACAGTAACATCATCAAACATGAGATATAGCACTACCTCAATGCTTGCTCTGTTAGTATTGAGCATAAAAAACAAATATTCATTTACTACCCTTCAGAAACCAACTTGTTGGACCATTCAAATATCCTCACATAGATATCAATTTAAAAAAAAAATGCAGTTATGACATCCATCTGATGCATCTCCTCTGTTTGGCTAAACCTTTAGCCACAAATCTAAGTCTTATATATTTCAACTTAACCCTTAGAGGCAAGTTTAGTCTGAAAGATTTGTTTTCAATCAATAAGTTTGCATTATAGTAAAAATTTAACCACATTCAAAATCACATTATGTACCATAAATGTAACATTATCAATCATCGCATCTAATTCAAAATTAGATTGAAAAATAATTATGGCTTCCCAATAATTGTTGAATATTATTCACCACTTATATCAGATTGATCTTATGCTAAACAACATAACCATCATATATAACATGCTTGCATACCCTTTAGGACCCTTTTAAAAGCACATCCTTGCCAAATACATTTTCTGAACTCCAGGTCCTTCATCGATGGGTTCATTCTTATTGAACGAACATACTTCCATTTCCAAAGCTCAACCTCTCTTGGTTCTTGACCAAGATCAGAGCCAACATCATCTTCAAAATATATCTAACTTTGTCTAACTCAACAATATCAGTGGTATGAGATTATAAAAAACATATGGAACACTTAGAACCAATGACCACCAATGGTCTTAAGATCCAATATCTTGATCAGAGAATTATAGGTTTTACCAAACATTCATAACCGTATACTCGAAAAAGAACTGAGAAATTCGGCCAAGGCATGTAAATGGACTCAATGACCAAATTGAGATTCTTTTGCGAAGTTGTGCGTGAATTTGGCCAAATTGTTTGAGAAAATCCTTTAATTAATTCCTTTGGAAAAGTTGTCAATTCTATTGTTACCAATTTAGAATATGCTTGGGTACCAAGCCATGGAAAGGTTAGTTGATAATTTTTCAATATCAAGATTCTAGCTCATTGATTGAAAATTTTGGGTAAGTGAAGTTGTAGTGTAAATTGATTCCATGATTATTTGATTTATTCAAGAAAGATCCATGTGCTTGTGAGGAAAGAAAGCACAATACTAGTTTGGAAAAAATTGAAAGATATTAATTTCTTATATTATAGCCATTATTGGAGTCCGAGAAGAACATTTGGTCCATGATTTTGTTTGGATTGCCATATGGAGATTATGAAGGCCGAATAATCTAAGGATCAAAGATAACTAATATTTGCTTTGCAATTTTATTCTATAAATTAAAATTACAAAACAAAGAGGGCAATATTTGGACCATATATTAAAATTTTAAATTAATATTTAATCTATGTAATTTTTTTTATTGGATTAAATGACATTATTCCACATTACTTGGAGAGGAGAATTGGTGGCACTGAAAATGAAATGTTCACTTGTCCCACATCCGAAGTAGAACAAGCATCTTGTGAAGGTCTTTACATATAAATTGAAGCTTCACAAAATATGAAGGGATCTTCGATCAATACACAATTACAACTCTAGATTACTTAAGTTATTTCTTATTAGAATTTACTTTAGCTAGTCAATTATTTTTTGTTGTTTTTATTGAAATTTTATTTTTGAAGTCATTTGATCTTAAAAGCAATAACAACTTGTAATTATTGTATTCTCCATAATTAATGCAGTTGTTTGAGTAGTTTTGAGTCATGATACATATATTTTTTTTTGAACTACTATAGGGTTAAAGTGACATGTTGGCACATGAAAAAAAAAAAGATAGATAGAAATCTAACAAACATAATTGGTTAATTACTTTTAAGGAAAAAAATCCCAAAACATTATCAAAATAATATATAATATATTTTTGTGTTAATTATATTTTTATAACGTTTAGAATTAAATAATAAAATAAATTAAAAGTAAAGTTGGTTGTAAAATGTAATATGTTTATATATAAATTTGTAGGGTTAAAGTTTGATTTAAATATTAATCCATTTGGTTTCAAAAATATTATTAACCTCTTTTATGTTTCAAATAGTCATTATTTTCCTTCTTTATTATTTCATTCACCTCACAAAATAATATCATTTACACTCCTATAAGGGTGCTGGTTGTAATTTTTGAAACATGAAGGACTGAACTGAAATTAGTGTAAAACCTTATGGGGTTTAGATGAATATTCCCAAACTGTATATGCGCAACTGATTATACTTGAAATTGTAAATACTGTATGAATAATTTAATGTAAAATCTAGAATTTAAGTTGAGATGTATACAAGTTGTTCTATCCTCCTATAAATGTTAATCACTATTAGATTCTTAAATTCAAATTAATAAAAAGTATAGAATCTTGAAAGTGCATAATGCTTAATGAGTTGTCCATATTGTAAGATAACTTGGGATTAACTTGCTTTAATATTGAATTCTAATTATTATTGGAATATAATTATCATGAAAATATATCATATATTATTTTGATTATATTTTGGGAGTTTCTTTTTTTCTATAATTAATCAATTAGCAATTCAATTTTGGGCAGCCATATTTTATTAATTTATTTTTAATTCTAAATCATATAAGGAAATTAATACCATTCAATGAGTAATGATATTGTTTACAAGTTAAAGGTGATGGCATAGGATATAAAAAAATTGACATGGCACAATTTGGTTAACAAAAAGTTGAGATCCTTTCAAGTGAAATGGAGATGATTCTTGTACATGATTATTGGAGAATATGCTTTTTATAAGTTTACCAAACACTTTAGCTTGTTCAGTAAACTTATTTCTTAATCCATTTTGTAACATTCCGTTTCGAGAAAAATAATAAAATTTTCAAGTTTGACCAGTTTGACTTTTAGTGGGCTCGGAGTTGACTTTTTGTGTGGTTATATTTTAGCTTTCACTTTGGTACCATTGCGTAGAGCTAGTCGATACGAGTTCGTAGACTAGTAGTACACTTGATTCGGAGTTAAGACCAGGAAGTTATGGTCATTTTAGTGTAAAGGGCAATTCGGTAATTTGACAAAAACTGATATTTAAGTGTGAGAAAAGACCAAAATGCCCCTGTCTTCATCCTTAAATTTTTTTGCCAAGGTCTGGAATTTTCTAGCCCATACCCGAGACTTTCCCCACCTTCACCATGCCACTTTCGCACGCCAGTAGCCGCCACACCGTGGCCGGACTTGGCCGACCACCACCCGGAAATCGAAGCCAGCAACCTCCTCTTCCTTTCCCCACCGGTGGTTCGCCGTGAAACCACCTGGATTGCCGGAAATCGCAACAAAACCGAGAGCTCGTGAACAGTTTGAACAGTCGCGACACCACCTTTGGCTGGCCATATCTCATTGTTCCGGTGGAGTTAAGGAGAGTTCTTGGTACCGTTGGAAAGCTGGTGGGACGATCTACTTTTTGGTACCGAGTTTGACGCTGGAAACCGCCGGAGAACGCCGGAAAACAGCCGCAAAGTCTCGGAAAAACCACCCCGAGGCAGTCACCTTTCCGGCTAGATCTGCTCCTATCGCCGGCGAGTGGCACAACACAGCCACCACCATCGGACTCAGAACACGCTGGCGACCAGATCTGCACTTTCCCGAGCACCGACGACCACCACACACGCCTCACGCGCCGCCGTGACTGAGCCTCAAGCGCCGCCGCCGTTTTGCTCCACCGCCGGCGAGTGGTTGCTCACCTCCCGTCCCACCGCGCTCCTAGGGTCGTGGGCAAGCTTGCCGTACCTTCGATTGATCTAATTTTGGTCGGATTCGAAAACGCCCAATCCCGGCCGAGGTCCGATCTTCCGGGATCGATTCCGATCAATTGCTACAACGAATCTTGAAATTGAAGGTAGTTTCTCGTTCCTTGCATCTTCAATTTCGTTTCGGTATAAAGTTTGTTGAAATCGGACTTGAAACGGAAAAATCCATTGAATTTAGGGATTTTTGCCGATTAAGGGCATTTTTGTAATTTTCGAAAATATTGGGACATTTTCGTAATTACTGAAAATGTTGGGCAATCTTAGTATTTAGTGTTTTAATCTTGTATTTGGAGGCTTAGAGGATTCTACGAGCCTTTGGTTAATTTTTCGGTTTTTTTTAAAAAATATTTTCGGTAAATTCTTTTTAGGTGCTCGTACGCGATCGAGGGCTGGACCGGAGATCCAGCAGGAGCACGCTTCAGACCTGTGAGTGCATTTATTTTCTAAATCATTTGGGAATATATGCTATATTTGATTTCATTTCTATTAATTTGTTTTGATTGAATTTTCTTGTGCATTTAAATTAAGATTATTAATATGTTTTATGATGATTTAAATATTTGCATGGGTTGATTTTATGATTTGATAGATTTCATATTTATTGGAATATTTATGAAATTTGTGTTTTAATTGGTTGTTTAGCGAATTTGAAATGTTTTGGAGATTTTACGATATTGTGGAAATTTGGTGATTTTAAAGAAAAATTATGGCTTTGTGAAATTTAAGAAAATTTTGGGGCAAATTTTTAATATTCGATATAATTGTTGCTTTTCATAAATTCTGTTAAATAGAAGATTTTGGAAAATTGTTTAAAATTAAAAGGATTTGCAAAATGGTTTTAAAAATAAAGGATTTGAAAAATTGATGATATCATGGATGATTTTATAAATGATTTTGAGGAGTACCACACTGTATCGAGATGTACCGAGTTATATGAGTTCTATGCGCGCTATTATTATTATTATTATTATTATATATGCCATCCTCTGCTGCGGACACGTGTCGAGAGAGAGATGATGAGGATCCTGCCATGACGGATTTGGGACGCCGATTCGTTGTGATGACTGAGCCCCCCTCCCACGCCTGTGACGCCGTCAGGACGCTGAGGGTCACACGACACGATATATGCTGTGGTACCGGTTGGTTTTATGATGGTTCTGATTCATTGCGGATTTTATACCGGATTTGGTTTTATATTGATTGCTGATTTATACCGGTTGGTTTTATGATGGTTCTGATTCATTGCGAATTTTATACCGGATTTGGTTTTATATTGATTGCTGATTTATACCGGTTGGCTTTATGATGGTTCTGATTCATTGCGGATTTTATACCGGATTTGGTTTTATATTGATTGCTGATTTATACTGGTTGAGTTTTATGATTGTTGTTTGCTGAGTTTATACCGATTTGGTTTTATATTGGTTGGTTTCTGATTTTAAATTGATGGTTTGATTTTATGGATTGTGGCCTATGGCCTTTGGTTTCAGATTCTGACCCATTTGCTTGATCGTTTATGAAATTGTTTTTGACCATCAATTAATTATTATGGATTTCATTTACGTTTTTAGTGTTTGGTACGTGATTTCGATAATTGTTTTAAATTATGTTTTCGCCCCTACACCGATTTTTATTGATTTAATGATTTGGGGTAAACCGAGGGTTTTGCGAAATGATTTTCAAAACGGGGAACCTTTCAACTGAGTGAGGTGAGGTTTGAGTGTAAAGGTTTTAACGGTTGAAATTGTATTTTGTAGTTATCTAGGAGCACTCACGGAGATATTTATATCTCACGTTTTGTTATTTTTACTTCGTTTCCTAGGTCCTAGTTGCAGGTTTCCGTGGACTACCATCGGCATTTCGCATCGGCATCGCATCCGCTTATCGCATCTGTTTATTACTTCTTCTTATGTATTAGACTTTGATCTTATTCTGTTCATGTTGGATTTGTATCATTTATATTTTTGTCTATCAATCTTAGTGGCTCTATCATTCCCACCTACTTCATACATTGTTTCTTATTTATTCATTATGACTCGTTAATTTATTGTGGTGCTTATTTTATCTACTTTTCGTTCATATCTTATTTACTATTCGTCCCATTATTGTTTATTTGTTTATTTGATTATTACCCCTTTCGGAGGAGGATTCTGTCGGTTGCCCCGAGGGGTTTTGGTGGAATCTTACTCAGGCGGGGCCTCTCCGGGAAATCCAGAGGGATTTCCGGGGCGGGGCCTCTCCGGGAAATCCGGAGGGATTTCCGGGGCGGGTCCTGTCACATTTTGTATGGTCTAAAAATAACATCAAACACATCCTAAGACTGTTTATGCCCACTTATTAAACTGGGAAGTTTGCATGTATTATATTTATATAGTCATGCTTTAATAATAGAGAAAGGCTTACAGTCCTCTATGGTATGTCCACCATTCAGATATGCTTTTGATGTCACCTCATTTTTTTATTTTTCTTCCAATTTTAACCTACCCAATACTTGAAATTTTTTTTGGTACTTTTGGAATACCAACTTTCTCCTCTAATAGACATGTGGGTCCCACATGTGTATTAGGTGAGGAAGTTAGAACTCAGGAGTACCACAAGAGAAAAAGAAAGAAAGCACTTCGTACCTGAGAGACATAATAGAACGAAGGAGCATTGGGAGGGGAAAAAGATTTTGCCATGGAAAATGTAGTCCATATGTCATGATCTTTTTTTCCTACTTCAAATTTTTATCGGAGCTCGATTTTTTACTCCTATAATTTCTCTTTACTTTTTTTTTCCTATTCAATAAAATGTTTAACAACTTCAATGGGAAATTTTAAATTTTACCATTTTGAGATAAACCCCTACAGTTCCAAATTTATTACTTCTTTTTTTAGTGAATCAAATTTTATAACTCTTTCTAAATTTACATTTATTACAAATTAAGTTTTTCACAGCCTTTAACTTGTTGTTGGGATCTTACTATTTTCGAAAAAATATTAAATTTTACTATTAAATTTAGCAGATATGTTGCTGTTGAGATCTTGTTGTTCTGTAGATGTATTAGTAGTTGATTGGTTCATTTAAGTCATTTGTTGACTTGTTTATGGGTTTTTTTGCATGTATTTTTGGTGTATGCATTTTGGTGGCCGAGAGAGGATATTACAGAAAAATTTAAGAGAAGAGAGTTGTAGAAGTTGATTAGAGAGAAGAATAAAAATATTCTCTGTAATCTTGCATGAACAAAAGGTATTTGACGTAAGAGGATTATATTAGATGTTGTACATTCTTTGGAACCTTCTTCAAATGCGTCATATGTATATATTGACTGCATGATTTAAAATGCCACTCCTTACTTTGAGACTAGAAACATCATGTTTGCAATGATAATCATCTTCCAACTCTGCCAAAACACATTTTATCAAATTTCGTCTCATATTGGTGGATAAAATTAACAAGCCACATCTTTTTTGTAGAAATTTAATGAAAAATATTGTTTGTTGTAACATCCCGTTTCGAGAAAAATAATAAAATTTTCAAGTTTGACCAGTTTGACTTTTAGTGGGCTCGGAGTTGACTTTTTGTGTGAGCGTGCTATGGTTTTGACCGGGGTACCGTTGTGTAGAGCTAGTCGATACGAGTTCGTAGACTAGCAGCACGCTCGATTCGGAGTTAAGACCGAGAAGTTATAGTTAAATTTGTGTGAGTGGCAATTTGGTAATTTGGTTGAGACTGGACTTAAAAAGACGAAAATGCCCCTGTCTGCATCCTTAAATTTTGGCCAAGTCTTGAAATTTCCAGACTTTAGCCGACAGTCACGCAGCCACCCCGCGCCTCCTTTCTTCCGCCGGTAACGGCTGTTTCCGCCACCGAATCGGACTGGCTCCCGAAACTTGAAGCCGGCAACCTCCTCTTCCTTTTCCCACCGGTGGTTCGCCATGAAACCACCTGGATCGCCGGAAATCGCAACAAAACCGAGAGCTCGTGAACAGTTTGAACAGTCGCGACACCACCTTTGGCCGGCCATATCTCATTGTTCCGGTGGAGTTAAGGAGAGTTCTTGGTACCGTTGGAAAGCTGGGATGACGATCTACTTTTTGGTACCAAGTTTGACGCCGGAAACTGTCGGAGCACGCCAGAAAACCGCCGCAAAGTCTCGAAAAAACCACCCCGAGGCAGTCACCTTTCCGGCTAGATCTACTCCGATCGCCGGCGAGTGGGACGACACAGCCACCACCACGAGCTTCAGAGCACGCCGGCGACCAGATCTGCACTTTCCCGAGCTCCGACGACCACCACACGCGCCCCACGCGCCGCCCACGCGCCGCCGTGACCGAGCTCCACGCGCCGCCGCCGATCTCCACCTTTTCCGGCGAGTGAGTGCTCACCTCCCGTCCCAACGCGTTCCGGGGGTCGTGGGCAAGCTTGCTGTCCAGTCAATTTGACCCAATTTCGGTCGGATTTGGAAACGCCCAATTCCGGTTGAGGTCCGATCTTCCGGGATCGATTCCGATCAATTGCTACAACGAATCTTGAAATTGAAGGTAGTTTCTCGTTCCTTGCATCTTCAATTTCGTTTCGGTATAAAGTTTGTTGAAATCGGACTTGAAACGGAAAAATCCATTGAATTTAGGGATTTTTGCCGATTAAGGGCATTTTTGTAATTTTCGAAAATATTGGGATATTTTCGTAATTACTGAAAATGTTGGGCAATCTTAGTATTTAGTGTTTTAATCTTGTATTTGGAGGCTTAGAGGATTCTACGAGCCTTTGGTTAATTTTTCGGTTTTTTTTAAAAGTTATTTTCGGTAAATTCTTTTAGGTGCTCGTACGCGATCGAGGGCTGGACCGGAGATCCAGCAGGAGCACGCTTCAGACCTGTGAGTGCATTTATTTTCTAAATCATTTGGGAATATATGCTATATTTGATTTCATTTCTATTAATTTGTTTTGATTGAATTTTCTTGTGCATTTAAATTAAGATTATTAATATGTTTTATGATGATTTAAATATTTGCATGGGTTGATTTTATGATTTGATAGATTTCATATTTATTGGAATATTTATGAAATTTGTGTTTTAATTGGTTGTTTAGCGAATTTGAAATGTTTTGGAGATTTTACGATATTGTGGAAATTTGGTGATTTTAAAGAAAAATTATGGCTTTGTGAAATTTAAGAAAATTTTGGGGCAAATTTTTAATATTCGATATAATTGTTGCTTTTCATAAATTCTGTTAAATAGAAGATTTTGGAAAATTGTTTAAAATTAAAAGGATTTGCAAAATGGTTTTAAAAATAAAGGATTTGAAAAATTGATGATATCATGGATGATTTTATAAATGATTTTGAGGAGTACCACACTGTATCGAGATGTACCGAGTTATATGAGTTCTATGCGCGCTATTATTATTATTATTATTATATATGCCATCCTCTGCTGCGGACACGTGTCGAGAGAGAGATGATGAGGATCCTGCCATGACGGATTTGGGACGCCGATTCGTTGTGATGACTGAGCCCCCCTCCCCCGCCTGTGACGCCGTCAGGACGCTGAGGGTCACACGGCACGATATATGCTGTGGTACCGGTTGGTTTTATGATGGTTCTGATTCATTGCGGATTTTATACCGGATTTGGTTTTATATTGATTGCTGATTTATACCGGTTGATTTTATGATGGTTCTGATTCATTACGGATTTTATACCGGATTTGGTTTTATATTGATTGCTAATTTATACCGGTTGATTTTATGATGGTTCTGATTCATTGCGGATTTTATACCGGATTTGATTTTATATTGATTGCTGATTTATACTGGTTGGGTTTTATGATTGTTGTTTGCTGAGTTTATACCAATTTGATTTTATATTGGTTGGTTTCTGATTTTAAATTGATGGTTTGATTTTATGAATTGTGGCCTATGGCCTTTGGTTTCAGATTTTGACCCATTTGCTTGATCGTTTATGAAATTGTGTTTGACCATCAATTAATTATTATGGATTTCATTTACGTTTTTAGTGTTTGGTACGTGATTTCTATAATTGTTTTAAATTACGTTTTCGCCCCTAAACCGTTTTTATTGATTTAATGATTTGGGGTAAACCGAGGGTTTTGCGAAATGATTTTCAAAACGGGGAACCTTTCAACTGAGTGACGTGAGGTTTGAGTGTAAAGGTTTTACGGCTGAAATTGTATTTTGTAGTTATCTAGGAGCACTCACGGAGATATTTATATCTCACGTTTTGTTAGTTTACTTCGTTCCCTAGGTCCTAGTTGCAGGTTCCCGTGGACTACCATCGGCATTTCGCATCGGCATCGCATCCGCTTATCGCATCTGTTTATTACTTGTTCTTATGTATTAGACTCTGATCTTATTCTGTTCATGTTGGATTTGTATTATTTATATTTTTGTCTATCACTCTTAGTGGCTCTGTCATTTCCACCTACTTCATATATTGTTTCTTAATTATTCAGCATGACTCGTTGATTTATTGTGGTGCTTATTTTATCTACTTTTCGTTCATATCTTATTTACTATTCATCCCATTATTGTTTATTTGATTATTACTCCATTTCGGAGGAGGATTCTGTCGGTTGCCCCGAGGGGTTCTGGTGGAATCTTCCTCAGGCGGGGCCTCTCCGGGAAATTCGGAGGGATTTCCGGGGCAGGTCCTGTCATTTGTGGTCTCACTCTTTTGTGTGGACTTTATGTTTGCTCAAAAGGTATCCAAATTAAAAGCTTGACACCATTTTTCTCAAATTGTATATAATTTTTTTAACCATGAATGACCTCCAAGATCAATTTTTTCAATCATATACTTCCATGATGCTTGAAATTCTTTTTCATTTTAGCACAGTGTGAAAACATTTATTAAAATGTATTTTGAATTCCAGATTAGCATAATAGTTAGGAATGGACTGAGTGCACAATTGATGTAGTGTTTATGGCAAAACTATTTCATATTCATTTGTAAAAGTAGGTTTTAGTTGTTTATTTTCCATTGATTTTATAAATGACTTAAACAACCATACCAATGATTTAGTAATTTCATTAAATAAAAATGCATAATCAAACAACAAATTTTTTTCAATGGCGGTTAAAAAATTGTATTTATTGGTACAAAATGTAGTATCAAAGCACACAACATCACCAAAGAAATCATGATCTAACCTCTATCTACTATCTCTCCAAAAAAAAAAAATTGTGTCATATGTTTAAACTGAACCACTTGCACTTAGTAGAAAAAATTAGGATATTTATTTTATTGGTCCTATACCAGCATTAATCATGAAACTAATGACCTCCGCTTGAGCATTGCATAACTTTTTGCCTGATCTAAGAAATTGACTTTCTTCTAATTTAGCAAGTTTATGGTTGTGGTCGAAATTGATCTGATAATTTTTTTCACATTTCATTAACTATTGTAAAATGAACTATAAATTTGCAACCTCTTCTTATCTCTTATATGTTGATTTTCCTCATTTCATATAAATCTTCATCTATTTGAAACCATTTTGTTGAACATAAATTTTTATTTGTTTAATATTATTATATGCATATCTTTGAATATGCCCTTGCTAAAACTGTTTTTTAAAGCATATGTATTACATAAAGCGTAAGCTTCTAATTCAGAATATACTTCCATTCCCACATTAAGTTCTCCATCAAATTTTTCTTCATACATTTATTTATTACTTTTTAATTTTTTTTCTTTACTACTTAACTGTTCCATTAAGTAAAACAACCTGATTATAAAAGAAAAACAAACCTAATAAATAAAATTTTATTACCAATGGAAACTAAATTTTAGCATTGAATAATTTTTTTAGAAGAAATAGAATTTCTCTTTAATATTTAAAATATATATTAAATGATTTACTTACTTCTAAATTCAGCTTCTCACGATTTTTTCTTTTTGAAGCTTTTCTCCTTCCATTGTGTTAGAGTATTTTTTTTTTTTGTTTTTTTTAACAAATGGAAACTAAAGTTTAGTAATGAATAATTTTTGTTTAGAAGAAATAGAAATTCTCTTTAATATTTAAAATATATATTAAATGGTTTACTTACCTCTAAATTAAGCTTCTCACAAATTTTTTGTGTGTTGAGGTTAAAAAATTTCTCCCGCCATTGTGTTAGAATTTGTGTTTTTGTTTTTGTTTTTATTTTTATTTTATTTTTGCCTGAACTACGTTAACACTACCAAACAAAAAAGAAAACGCGATTTGTTATGGAAATTTCTTGTGATGGTCACTTATTTGTCATAGAAAAAGTCTAATATGATAGGAATATTGACACCATCACATGTGCTTGATTATGTTTGATTTAAAGTGACGAATTTAAGCTCATCATATTATTCTATCACTAATTATCATAAAAGTTTTGGTGCCACAATATTCTTGAACTTTGGGAGGTGTTCTGTAATGAAAGTCACATATGTTGTGATGCGGGCATCATTGATACAAGTTATCTAAGGGTTTGGTAGGGCGGGTTCTTGTTTCCAATTACTGTTCAATATTTCTTGTATTTTGGGATTTCGGATTCTTTAATCTTGGGGTTCCGCATCAATTGGTATCAGAACATTGGTTGAGATAAGTACCTATCTATCTTTGTTTTCAATTTCTTTGTGTTCTTAGTTCATAATACTTTGATTCCCAAAAGAAAAAACAAAATTGTGTTTGATTCGTGCGTTTTTTTTTATCTTGTTGATTTGGGGATTTTTTTTTTATTCAAAGAAGAGAACAAGTAAAAAAAAAAAGAAACCCTAATCGCACTACAGGCACCTGGGGTTGCACCTTGGGTCACACCTGGGTAGGTCTGTCCGCAAGGCATCCTTTAAAAAAAAAATCTGAATTTTGTTTTATTTTCTTTTTCTTTTTCGCTAAGGGTAATATTTGCTTTCCATTACTCTAATTCTTATTTTTTTGCTTTTCTTTTAATCTTCTATCTTTCTTTGGTTAGGTTTTGAGATTGTGATAATTGTTTTTCTTGCTTTGATTTGTTGTGTTTAACTCTAAAGTGCAACTTGATTCTAGAGATTGTGAGTGGTAAAAGGCTTGAGTGGTGAGCACATTGAGGGTAAAAGCCAAAATTATGTGAAACATGAGCGTAGTTACCATTAAAAAGAGTGAAACACGTGAGGGAGAGAAGTAAGGATTTTCATTTTACTAATCTTGTCTTGTAGAAACTAAGATGTCAAGAAGAAAAGGAAAAGAAACTCATTATGAGGAAGAGCTCGAAAAGGAGATGACATCGGACATGAAGCTTTTTTACAAAGCCTTCAAAGGAGAATTTTGGAGGTTGAACAAGAAGATGGATAAGCTAAATGATAAGGTAAGTGAAGTCTTTTTGACAGCCACAAATAACCCAAAGAAAGATGGGTTGCGAACTAGATATATAGAGCCATCGAGTTCCGAGGATGATGAAGCCTCAAATCAGTCCATGAGGAGACGTCCAAGGAGGGAGGAACCAAGAGCTTGGAGACATGAGCATAATGAAAAGAAAGTCACACTTGCACCTTTATCTTCAATGGAGGTGTATTTTGAACAATTGAAATTAACCAAAAGTTCATATAGGGATTTGGGAAGTGAGACAAATAAAAAAATTGAGTGTAAAGAGGCCAAAAGTGAAAATAACATAAATAAAGGCCCAATGGTGAGTGATTGCACTAATAAGAAAAATAAAGAGGAAAGTGCAATAGAAAAAAGTGAGATGAGTGAAAAGAAAAAGAGTTTTAATGCAAAAGAGAGAGAAGTCAATAGTGCATTTTTAGGCAAGAAAGCAATATTATTAGTGAGGTTTCGAGAAGTTTTGCTTTGTGAAACTAACTTTAACCCCGATTTGCCTAGTGTTTTTGTCTCTTTATTGCAGGACTTTGATGTGAAATCAAAATTGCATGGCGTGCCTAGAACTATTAAATATGATAGGGATGTGGAATTTTTGAGTCCCTTTGGAAAAGTTTTATGTGATGACACTTGGAGGATATTCAAACCAGGAGATTGTGATTGGGTATATTTAAGGAAGTAAATGTTTCCTAACCTTAGGAAATCAAAGTTCGATGCTAGAGGAGATAAACTGTTTCAAGTACTTGAAAGAGTCAATGACAACGCATACAAAATTGCCATTCAGGGGGAATACAATGAGTCCGCTATTTTCAATGTTTATGATATTTTTGCTTTCGATAAGGATTCAGATTGGATGACGAATCTTTTTGAAGAGGAAGGGAATGATGCAGGCATCATAGAGTCATATTCTAGCATTGGAACAAAAGATGATGACATCATCGTACATAGTAAACCAGTGATGCGTTCACGAGTTAAGAAGATCAAAGAGAGAATGCTTGGATTTGTGAAAAGAATTATGGATAAAGATCTATTCAAGTTTCCAAATGACTTGAACACTTTTCAGAGGCCTAATGATCATTTAAGCATGATGTCCAAGCAAGATAAATGTGGTAATGATGTTCAGGAGTGGCAGAGACGAAACGGCGTCATTTAAAAAAAAAATCTTATAATGGCATTTTCGTAATTTAACTATTTTTGGATTATAATGGCAGTTTCGTAATTTAGCTATTTTCGGATTATAATGGCAGTTTTATAATTTTTGCTATTTTTCATTTTTAAGGTTAGTTTTTAACCTTAGGATTACTTTCTTAATATTTAATGGTTTAGATTGATTCTTGATCTAACCCTAGTCCTTATATAAAGGGGGATCAATTCTTTTGTAAGACATATTTGAGTTTTTAATCAATTGAGAGAATTAATTTTCTTATTGCTCCCAGGAGTGTTCTTGTAAGGTGAGGAATCAATTTCTTCTTCTTTTTGCATTAGGAGTTGAATTATCTTATCGAAGTAGAAATACTTTGTGGCGATTATTCTTCTCTTTCCCTAGCCTTCTAATCCACGTTTTTAGATATAAGTTATCTAAGGGTTTGGTAGGACGGATTCTTGTTTCCAATTACTGTTCAATGTTTAAGGTTGAAAACTAACCCTAAAAACGAAAATAGCAAATATTACAAAACTGCCATTATAATCCGAAAATAGCTAAATTACGAAACTGGCATTATAATCCGAAAATAGCTAAATTATGAAAATGCCATTATAAGATTTTTTTTTTAAAATGACACCGTTTCATCTCTGCAACTCCCGAGCATCATTACCACCTTTATCCCTTGCTTGGACATCATGCTTAAATGATCATTAGGCCTCGAAAAAGTGTTCAAGTCATTTGGAAACTTGAATAGATCTTTATCCATAATTCTCTTCACAAATCCAAGCATTCTCTCTTTGATCTTCTTAACTCAAGAACGCATCACTGGTTTACTAGGTAAGATGATGTCATCATTTTTTATTCCAATGCTAGAATATGACTCTATGATGCCCGCATCATGTTGTCATGAATTACATGCGAAATAATAATATAATATTAACTATAATTATGTGACAAACAAAATGTCATTACAAATAATTTGGTGGATAATTGTGACAATGTTTTTTCGGTCACAACTAGATTTATAGTCAATTGTAATAGTCTTTTGCCACAATTAAGCCTAATCTCTAGTTCGCCACATACCTATGATCTATGATACATTCTAAAAAGTGTGAATTGACTGAAAAATGGATGGAGAGATATTTCTCTCCCATAATTTTAGTCTAATTGTGATGGGTGCATAAATTTTCTAGCACAAATGATGCTTCAATTTTCAATAAATGGTAAAAAATAATAATGATTTATCGGTGAAATGAAGTCGTTTAATGGGAGGAATTTTAAAAAAACTATTTCTATTAAATGACGTAGTTTAAAGCAGGTGTTGTATGTTGTAGTTTAAAAAATCAAGAATTCTTTCTCAAAGCAGAAGGGAGATTTGACTTGCCAAAAAGGGTTTGTTCACCTACACTGAAAATTGTGCCAAGGCTTCATTTGCATTCTTCATCCCCTTGATTTACAGGTAAGGTGAATAGTTTCTTCATTTGTATGTGTTTCGTGTTTGGGTTTTTAGGGCACAAAAACATGTTTCTCTATCTCTTCGGTCAAACATAGCAACAACATTCATTTCATTTTGTATTTTTGGTAGTAATGAACGAAAATGGGGAAGACGTCATATGGTTATTTAGGAATTAAGTGAAATGGCTAAATGGTTTTATTAAAAGGAAAAAATTTCCCTCATTTTGTATTGTCTAATTCAATTGCTTAGGCTCTCCAAGATTAATTTCTTTGTGAAAAATAATTTATGGTTTACTGCAGGTAGTTAGATTATTCTAATGTGTAAGCAATTTTGTTATTTGCATGAGCAGTCCAAGCTAAGGTCCATGCATGGTGACCAGGGGAGACTATTTGGACTTGATCTTAGTGATTTGTTCTCACAGTTAGTTATTGTTGTTTTACTTGTTCCTTAATTATTGATATGCTCCCACGATGTGATGTGGAAAATATTCCTTGTTTCATGTTAGTTTATTATTTCTTGGCTATATAATATGGCCAAAGTATGGAATAAAAGGATAAGCAAAGACTAGTTATTTTTTTTCTCAACTATTTCTTCTTTCCAAACCCAAATTGTTCCTATCAATTGGTATTAGAGCTAGGTTTGCCAAATTCTAAGGGCCAGGTATTGGGGAGAAATTCTAAGAGCTTGGTTTGCCAAATTCCAAAGGCCAGGGTCACCAAAATTAGGGCAAAATTCTGAAAGCTAGGTTCACCAAATTTCGACTCCAGGTTCACCAAATTTTGAAGTCCAAATTCCAGCCAAACAATGGATACCTAAGGCAAAACTAATGCCAAATTTTGAAATGAGGTCAACGAGGCCACAGCGAGGCACGAGACAAGTATCCAGCAGGTTAATACTAATTTTGAACAGTATAACATCACTCTGTAGAAGGTGCTATTGGAACTTCAATCCTTTTATGACAGGACCCGACCCGCAAAGATCCTGCCTGCGTGACTTAATGTTGCCATTAAGCCACAAGCAGTCATGAAAAACCCGCTAAACAAAATTTTAAAGGGGTAAGAATTAACAGACCGAAAAGTTTACTATTGCCGGAAATTTTATTAAAAATTTCGGCAGCATTTCGGCTGTTTCTAACACTCCCCAAAAATGCTAAAAGCTACAACCTGCAAGAAAAACCAGTCCTAAACCATAATTATTCTACCAGCACGCATTTCCCACACAATTAGATCACGAATTAGTACATAACTCAACACTTAAACAAATATATTGTTTAAGTACGGTGTAGCTGCACTCAGTTTAAAACTGAGCTGCCTACATACCCTTTCTACAAGGGATCAAGCTACCTGTAGTTCCAAAAGCATATCTACACAAATATGCTACAATCAAACACATTCAGCATTTAATCCAAAGAAAATACACAATAATTAAATTTCCACTTATTAAGTATAAATGCCACACATCCCCCACTAACCAAATTAATATCACAGACAATCACAAACAATTCATTTACAATTCGCACAAACACAATTTGTAATGATTAATACACAATTACATATAATATATATGCTCATCATGCAAAATCATTCCCAAACACAACAATTCAATAAAAGTATTCACCGACCCAGTTCACAATTTCAGCTAATTTCAACACAATCAACCAGCAACTATTTATCTCACAATAATTATATGCTTCCGTATACATTTCACAGAACAGTTCACTCGATCGAATTCTCATGAATAAAGTCACACAATGATTACCCCCAAATACACATACGGAATCCAGTTGATTCGCAACAATCAACCCACATACACATTCAATTCCACATAACAATTCCACATAGCGATTAACACACCATTTGGCCCACACATATACGTGTTTAATTCACAGACCAATTATATAATGTATATATATTCCGAAACCGTTATTAATAATTCCGAAATCCAACCACACCAATACATTCCACAGCAAACACCAAAACATCACCACACATATCTATATCACCAATTAACAATAATTTCTATTTTAACAATTATTAACACCACAGTTCAAACCGGATAAATTTCAATACTCAGTTATAATATTCGAATTATATGTCAAAACGAAGCTTGAAAGGAGTAGATTACAACCGTAATTTTACCTCGTCCAACCACCGCCGGTGGTGACCGGAAAAGGGCCAGAGAGCGGCGGCCGAGCACCCTCAAATCCCGCAGTCCACACGAGCGAGTTTCGAGACAAACGGAGGCCGGAACTAGCTTCGGGAGGTCCAAAATAGGGGGACCGGACCGATTCCATCGCCGGAAACCGCCGAGATCCGGCGACCGGAGGAGAGGTGGCCTCGCCGGATCCGTCGTCGATTCCGGCGATACACGGCGTTTCACGGCCAGCCGAGGGTGGGGAAAAAGAGAGGAGGGTCCGGCGACGCTTCCCCGGGCAGTGGGTCGGCCTGACTCCACCGGAATCCGGCGAATCGCAAAACGCAGCTGACCGAATCCGGCGAATCCGGCGATCTGGGCTCCGTCACGGCGAACTCTCGGTGCCAAAAGGGAAATGGGGTCGGCAGCTCCATTTTTTCGGTTAATTTCCGGCCTGGGTTGGCCGGAAAATGGCCGTGGCCGGCGAAACAGAGGCGGTCGGGAGGGTGCTGCGCGGGAGAGAACCGGGGCTACCCGCGTGCGTGTGGCGTGCGTACGTGTCCCTTGCTTCCAGATCCTTCTGGATAAATTTGTTAAAGGCAGGGGCAAAATAGTAATTTTGCCCTGCGACAGCAAAATTACCAAAATGCCCTTCTTGTTATTTCAGCCATAACTTCTCGGTCTTAACTCAGAATTGAGCGTACTACTAGTCTACGAACTCGTATCGACTAGCTCTACGCAACGGTACTATGGTCAAAACCATAGCACGCTCACACAAAAAGTCAACCCCGAGCCCTTCCTTGGTCAAACTTGGTCAACTCGGTCAACTTTGAGAAATTTCAATATTTTCCCCGGGACGGGGTGTTACATTTTAAGTTTCAGTTCCCTCACCTCGGACTGCACCCAAAGCGAATTTCTTCTACCAAGGGGAATCATCCAACCTCGGCAATAAGCATCCCAACATGCATTTTAAGCTCTCTTTCCCCAAGTTTGGTGGAGATGACCCCTAAAAGTGGATTTACAAGGCAGAGCAGTATTTCGATTTCAATGGAATACCTCATAACCAATGGGTTTAGCTTGCATCCTTCCACCTAGAAGGAATTGCTCTACAATGGCACCGGTGACTAACCAAGTTATGGGGACCACTCACTTGGTCAGAACTAACCAAGGCTGTTCTTTTTCGTTTTGGTCCCACCAATTAGGAGGATCCATTAGAAGCTCTAATGAGGTTGCAAGAAACTACAACATTGGCTATATATGAGGAAGCTTTTGAACAACTTTCTCACCGGGTGGATGGCTTACCCGAGAAGTTCCTGATTGGTAGTTTCATTGCAAGACTTCGCAATGATATTCGCTTGAAGGTTTAAATCAAGTAACTGAGCACCCTAGTTGATGCCATTTGCTCGATTAATTGAGAAGATGAATCATCTTCAGCAAATGATAGTTCCAACCTATCGTTTTTAGACAACTTCAATGACTACAAAGGATGACGCAAATCCTAACTCTGGTGTATTAGGGTCACCATCGATTCTACAAGTCTTACCTACGGTTCCATCACCAGATTTTTGCTGAATCTCCAATCAAGAGGCCTAGAAAAGACGTGAGAAGGGACTATGTTATTATTGTGATGAAAGGTTTACTCTGCGCTTGCAACTTTTCATGTTTGAAAGCTCCTTTGATTTTCCACCGGATGAAACAAATGATCATATCCAAACTTCTTCTTTACAAACTAAGTTCTTTGAAAAATGGGAAAAACTGCTAAGTCTACTTGCTTCGCATTTTGGCAAAACTTATCTTAAATTTAGCTTTGAGGACAAGGCTGTCTAAAGGAGGGAGAACTGTTATGTGCATGGGCCATGGACATGTCCTAGAAAGGGTCCATGCACGATGACTATAGGAGACTATTTGGATATGGTCTTAGAGATTTATTCTCATAGTTGGTTATTGTTTGTTTTACTTGTTCCTTAATTCTAGCTATGCTCCCACAATGTGATGTGGAAAATATTCCTTGTTTCATATTAGTTTGTTATTTCTTGGCTATATAAGATGGCCAAAGTATGGAATAAAATGATAAACAAAGACCATGTATTTTCTATCTCGACTCTTTCTTCTTTCCAAACCCAAATTGTTCCTATCACAATAACCCTCCCCCCTCCTTCTTCCTCTCTTATTTAATTCATATTATTTTAGTATTTGGAAAGTCTTTTTTTTTGGATTCCCCTTGCAATTTATTATTGTTTTACGTGTTTGAAACTGGTGCATGTCTCTAGCTAGAATGCAAATGATGGTACCTATTACTATATAAATTTTATAAAATTTCAGTTTGATACATCTATAATATGATCTTGTAATACTATATTTATTAATGGATCTTTCATTTTAAATTCATGAAGAACCTGCTTTTGTTTTGGAACCTATTCATATATTGTGAAGCCTACATATTTCAGAGTATCATTAGATGATGCTTCAAGAGTACTTCCAAGGTGCAGAGCACAGTGGCTTCATGTATCTAAGGTCAACGACATTACACTTTTTTTTACAGCAACAAAAGATCAGGTAAAGGCAAATTAAAAGAGGACAAATCAAACTGAAGACTGAGTGCGTTAAAATTGGAAGCGAGAGATAGGATAAAAAATAATAATAATAAAAGACGTGAGGTGGCGTGGTGTCAAGCATGAAGAGAAAATGTAAAAATTAAAACAAATCATGAAAAACGAGTGTTGATATTTGAATGGATGAGTGGACCATGTAGGACTGTGAGACGAGCTTACTAAATTTCCTCCTAATAAGGTAGACGTTATGTATTATATTTATATATATAAATTATATCATGTGGATATCCATGTTGTTTAAAAATAGAAATTATCACCAATAATCTTTTATTAGTGACAAAAAAAATATGGACAATCACTTATAAAACTGTTATTAAACATGTTATTGGTAATAGTTTGCATTTTAAAAATTTATGGATATCCACACTATAGACGAACTGATATATATATTATTTATCTAGTCGGACTTTGATAAGTTGCACCTTATTTTTCAAAGTAAGTTTTCTTCATGATCGGCATGGCCATTGGATTTATATAATTAGGCTAATCTTTATAATTTTATGGAATCTAAAGGCTACAAAAAAGTTAACCTCACTTTAAAAAAACCAAGCATATTATTTGTGTCTAATTCTATATTTATCACTCGTATAATTGCTTCAAATATTTAAATGCAAAAGAGTTCAAAACCTCATTCATTAGAAGAAGAATGAGAGAAACATATATGTCATCTCTTCTATTTATAAATTAGAGATCTTTCTATAGAGCAACTTGGTGTAGTAGTAGTCTAATATTATAGTTTCTCGATGTCAAATCCCACATTGAGTAATAGAGATAGGTTTGACAATGAACACGGCCAAACAACTTTGTGAGGCCGGTAGATGTTCCAATCCCATCTCCATGTTGGAATATGAAATGAGATGTCTAAGCCATGTTCCATGCTTTTTCTATTATACAACCATTTAAAATAGCATGTACTCAAAGAACGAAAGTAATATTATTCCTAAATGAAGTAACATTGTTTGTAAATGAAGTAATATTTTCCATAAATGGAATAACATTATCAATGTTATCTCATTAAGATCAAAATGTATTACCTCTTTTATGGACAATTACATTGCAAAGATTTTAGTAATATTATCCTATTTACAAACATTATTACTTTGATTATTTGAGTACAACTAATGTAAATGGTTGTACTGTAGGCTGACCCATGTTTAGAGACAATTATAATTACAAACGACTTTGGCAGTGATTAATTGGATAAGTATTCTTTGTTCAGTGTTTTCTATCAGTAGCTAATCAATTGTTTGATACCTTTTTCTACCATGTAGCAATCAACGAATGGCTTTTGCAACATCTCTCCTGCTCTCGGCCTATCTACTATTGCTTTAGCTTAACTAGCTTATTTATCTATAAAACATGTTATTTCTCATAACCATCATATATGGGATCCACAAGTTCATATGACAATTTAATTGACTATCATTTCGGATTTACTTTTCAAATATGTTCTTATTTTTAGATATTCAAAAACAAATTAAGTGGAGCTAATTAAGTATTGTCTAATCAATGTTCATATATATATATATATATGTTCTTATCAATGTTTTTATATATATATATATATATGTTCTTATCAATGTTGGATACTATGGTGGTTATCACCATATGTGATAAATTGAACGTGTTCCTATTTTTTTATATTGGGTATCATACGACATAAACATGTGCTAAGGATTGTCACTTATCTAACTAGACTTTTAGTTTTAAATCGTACGGTCAATTATAATTTGGTATCTTTGATTTGTAAGATTTTGCGATTTTAGCCCTAAACTTTTAATAGAATTGATTTAGACATTCTATTTTTCAATTTGTTGTAGACTGGTTCAATTCTCCATTTTGCCAAAAAATTGGTATTGATTCTTTCCATAAACTTGTTTTTATTATAGAATGAAAGCAGCAAAGTCTGTGAGGAAACATATTAGGGTTTTAATTGTGGATGAAACTATTATGAATTTGTTTGGTCAAATTGAAGATTGGACCAATATACAATAAATTAAAAACCTGAGGCTTAAATTGCTTTTTATAAAAGTTAAAGGCCTAAATTTAAACATATGAAAGTCGATGGAACCAAAGTGCAATTAATCCTAAATCATAAATTGAGATTAGATGACATATTTACCATTTGACATGACAATAGAGTTTCTAACTTACATCTTTTTTGTTAAAAAAAGTAAAAAAAAAAAATGGAAAAAGAAAAATTAAAAACAACATTAATATATATATAGTCCTATGGTTCAGACGTCACTTATAAGCCATTGGATTACTTTAAGGGCTGATATTTTAATGAAACTTTGGTGGACTATATGAATTTGGTAAAAAATTAAAATCCTAAGAGGGAAAAGTGAACTCTTTTTTAGTTTATTTAAACTCTAAATATATCTTTAAATTATAGTCATTTGAAGAAATTCAAAAGTTGATAAGTGATAGTCAGGATGTCTTTGACAATAAACTTTTTCTTTATATATATATATATATATTTAAATATACAATCTACATTGGAAGTGCCCAAATCATCCAAAAGCCTTTTGACGAGAGATGAAGAATATATGAAGTTGGAGCAATGGTTGATGAATTAAAGTGAAGTTTTGGTGATAGGGGAACCAAGCAGAGCATGTAAGCATGAATCGTGGCCATAGGAAAACACACTGAGGTCGTGGAGTTCTCCAAGTATTCTTCCACACTAGATATATATTCATTATCCACTGTAGGTATATATTCAATAAGATATTATCTATAAAGATTTAACCACTACAGATAAAAAAAAAAACAGCTAAAGTTTAATGTTATCATTTTAATATTTGAGAGGCATATAATGTAGGGCAAAATATAAAAGCCACGGCATTTAAAGACATGATCATAAGCCAATTCATTAGCAAAGTTGAGCATAACAATGAAGGATTGCAACATGTAGAAGCATACACATCATATGATATATATACTACTGAATCTAAATAATTGTAAATATTATATATATTACAAGAATGTGCAGCTTACTATCTTTCTGGATCTGATATTGTGGACTCGCATCTACTGCTCGAGTCTCCCATATCTAAGAAAGGCATTCGGATTCATCACCTATTCTACTACAAATCTTCAATAGATCACCATATGTCCAACCAAAACGGATCAGCTACTCGCAACAAAGCTTGGAAGCTAATATCTTCACCTTGGTTAGGCATAGATAGATCAGCAGTGAGAATAAGGGGAAGTGTATTGATAATATCAATATATGCCACATCTGCCTGCTAGTCGGTTTGTGATATCGAACCACACAAACTAGCATCGGAACTATGCATCTCACATTCCTACTTATTATATTAGTCATTATTGGAGGCTTGGAAAATTGGGTACATTCTTACAGGTCCTCTTCATCTAGGATGATCCATCCAAGTTCTATCAGATCATCCTGCCCTTTTGATACGATCCATATTCCGATCTAAGGTTGAAGTTTCATTCATTCTTACAACTATCTTTTTAAAGCAAATAGTTCGCAGTGCTCATTCTATAGAAAAACTCAAAGCCAATTCATGTTTCCACATATTTTCATTTCGAAGATGTATCACGTCAGGACCCGTTGCTCAAACCGAATCATGCCAACATTATGGAAGTTCCTAGATCGTGTGAATTAAAAGTATAGGAAGAAAGGGGAAGTTTCAGTCCTTGGTATCCCATTCCAAACATTGGAGTGCTTTTGGTGACCCGCGGCTATAGGTCTACTTTTCGTAGATTTCCTGAGCGAGACAAACTTCAAGTTTTTGTGTGAGCACCCTTCCTTACCAGTTTGATGACAAGATTATGGAGAGGTTCACCAAGCCCGAGATCTTTGATCTTTTAGTTTATGCCTAAAAGTGGATACGAAGACAGTTGCCTATACTACCATTCTCTTAGTTTTCCAAAGTAGGTTGTTCGTCTGTGTCCATTTTATGGACAAAAAATATGTTCGACATACAGGATACTAACTGAGTGCTAAGTGCTGAAGAGAAGGATACAGACACAGCATTGGACAGTGCCAAAGAGAAAACACGTAACAAGGTATTCATACCACACTTCACAAGAACCAACTAAACATTTCCCAAGAGCTAATGCTCTGATACCATGAAAAAGAGAGTTGAAAATACTGTTGAATCTGCCACTGAATCTAATTAGCTACAACAAATCTCCATTGGATCTATCAACAATACCTGTTAAACCTTCCAAGACTATACACATGAGGTACAATAGAAGGTGGATTCTACTGTATCTCTGGGAATAATAAAACACACAAAAAATCATCTAGAATTTGTTTTCTCTCTGTATTTCTCTCTATGTCTCTAAAAAATAATCCTCACTAGATGTCTCATGTCTTTCATAATAAAACGTACGTATTTGTAAAAGATTACCTAATCCAATTATTACTTTTATTATTTTAAAAGATAAAATAAAATCTTATAAAAGATAAAATAATTATCTTATAATATAATTAAGATAAAACTTATTAGTAGATAAAATTACTTATCTCAATTTAAAAATTAAAATTTGGTTATGACTAAAATAATATCTTATAAACTAATTTAATTAAAACAAAATTAGATAGATAATAATAATACTCAAGAGGGAGCCATTGCGCACAAACCTAACAACCTTCCACTTACTTTTGAGCATAAACTTGAGTATAATCCCAAGTCCATGTAACTCAATTCTTGTATTTTAAATTCTCATAACTGAGACACAAGTTGCACCATATATTTGAGCTAGTTTGGGAATCTAATAGCTATTATTAATCAAGGCTCTTTATAATTGTCAAGCAACCATCTAATATGATACTACTCCACTAAAAGCCAAGAGTTGTACTCCAAAAATTAATAATAGTGATATTCATTCTCTCCTTTGTAAAATATCAATAATTGATCGATAATATTTTCTATCAATCAATAAATTATTTATTCTCCTGACTTTTGTTAACTTCTTTAATGGATCAAATGCACTGGCCAACGACTTCATTACATCCAAGAACTAAAACATGTCAAAAAGATATTTCATATGAAATCCATATTGATAATTTCATAAATACTAGTAATTAAACAATCATGTTCCTAAGTTACCATGATATTGGTCATAAGTATAGACCTCCCTTATTGATAACTCAAAGAACAATAATCATTCAAATACCTATTTAAAAAAAATAAACTTAATATTAAAAGGAAAATAATAACATATTGTCCTTAGATATTTAATTTTTTTCACAAAAAATTAACTTCAATTAATCTATCCTATCAGTACAAACATACTCTATACCAACATTTTATAATAACCAAGATAGATTATTTCATAAAATGTCGCAGTCTAAATAAAGTGCCTAACTTTACTTAAACAACTATGATCTTATCATTAATTATGAGAACCTATGGTCATATCTTCTATGGACGTATCCACATGATCAAATACTACATAATTAATTATGATCTTATTCATAAAATATTAGTGTGCACAATAAAGTAGAAAAAAAAAACTTTATTCATTTCAGAAAAATATTTATGTCTTCTTACAAAAATACAAACAAAATAACTTTCACTTACTCTAAAAGCAAGTCTGGGACCCTCTTAAGACTCATATTCTCTATATTTTTCTTGAAACCCGCTTAGGTAGAACCTTAATATAAGGATAAGCTAAATTATCATTGGATGCTATTTTAACTACTATTGTATCACCTTTAACAATAAAATCATGAATAAAGTGATATTCATAGTTATAGGTTTTGTTTCCTATGATTTCTCAGTTCTTTGGACTATGCTATGGCCCCACTTTTCATTGTAAGGAGGAATGGGCCGATATGCACTCGGTATCACCGGAACATTCAAAAGAAATTTCTTAAACCATGCAGCTTCTTTAGCAACTTTAGAAGTAGTCATATATTCAGCTTTAGTGGTGGAATCAATGACACAAGTATGTTTGATACTCCTCCAACAAATGACTCTTCAATTTATAGTAAACACAAAACTCAAAGTTGACTTACAAGATCCAATATCTCTTTGGAAGTCTGGGTCTATGTAACCAATAGTTTCCAAATTTCCACTAGAATACACCAACATATAATCCCTCGTTCTCTTCACATACTTGAGAATATGTTTCACAGGAGTCCACTGATCTACTCCAGGATTATATTGAAACCTACTCACAATATCCATTGCATAGTAGACATCTAGCCTAGTACACAACATGGTATATATGAGACTACCTTTAGTCGAAGCATAAGATTTCTTACTCATGAGTCATTTCTCTTCAAAAAAATTTGGTGATTGTTCCTTAGTAAGATGAATTTCATGTCTCTAAGGTAAGAATCCCCTATTGGAATTCTCCATGGCAAACTTGGCCACTATTTTAGCAATATATGATGTTTGAGATAATGCTAATATCTTGTTCTTTCAGTCTCATAAAAGTTTAATTCTAAAAATATAATTGGCTCCTTCCAAATTCTTCATATCAAACTGCTTACGCAGCTAGCCTCTTATACCAAGCAACACTTTTCTATCATCTTTAATCAATAAAATGTCATCAACATAAATAACTAGGAAAGCTACCTTATCATCTTAGATCTTTATATAAACACAAGATCAATCAAGATTTTTCTCAAAACCAATAGAAGTAATGGCTTGACCAAACCTAATATTCATCATATGCTTGTTCAAGTCCATAAATAGACCTTCGCAACTTGCCAAATCTAATAATTAAAACTAGTAGCTAAGGCTAAAAGAATCTGGATAGATTTAAGCATGGCTACCGATGACAAAGTTTCTTCATAATCTAACTTTTTTTTTTAGGTATAGCCTTTTGCCACCAATCTAACTTTGAAGGTCTTAACCTTCCCATCTGATATTTTTTTTCTCTTATAGATCAACTTGCACCCTATGAGTTTTACCCATTTAGGATCTTCTACAAGAGACCAGACTGAGTTGAAATTCATAGATTTCATGTCTCACTCCATGGCTTTTTGCCACTCCTATGCATCCACAACTTCTAGTGCTTCATTTTAATTATTTGGATCATCATCAATATCAATGATGACGTGGTCAATTTGACCCAACAAGACATATCTTGTTGGTTTATACCTTACTCTCTCACTGTGACAAAGTTGCATTGATAGTGGTTCTACCGGAGGATCCTGCTCATTTTTTGTATCTGAGTATATACTGGTACAGGTTCCACATATAGTGGTTCTTGACGAGTTTGTTCTGGTACATGTTCTACTAGTAAAATTTTTTGCTATTCCACTTGTTCGTGTTGTTCCAATGGTTCCACTTGCGTTTGTTCACTTTCAGGTAATTTTTAGGGTTTAATATTTAGGAAACCATATTTGGCAAACGATGTTTTTCTTTTTAAAAGGCCAAAATTCAGCCAACAATAACATATAATATAATTTAGCAATTATTTTGAGGATTATTCTTTTCTTCTCTTCTCTTTTTGTTCTTCTAGTTCACTCTGAGGCTTGTCTAAAGAATAAATTTCCAACTTATCAATCAAAGAACGAAACTTTGATTGTGACATTTATAGCAAGGTTCTTGTCTTCCCCATAGACAATGGGTCAAGCTTCTATACCAAAGTTTCAATCTTTCGTTGGATTGTGGGTCGAGGTCAACTTTGTAACCAGTGAACCATCATAGAACGATCCATTCCTCTAGGATTCGCATGAATGGGTATGGAAAATTGTTTGGTGGAGAAATATAATGATAAATAGATCATTGATTTAAGAGCCACTAACCATGTGTGTTACTCTTCATAGTGGTTCATACAAGTGAGCTTGGTTGGGCCATGACATAGGAGTTTGAGGCTTGGAAATAGAGACCATGTTCCACAAAAAGTTGTAGGAAATTCTTTTTTTTAATTTCAATAATTTTGGTACTTTATCTTTGTTGAACAGTGAAAAAATAATAATAAAAAAGGGATAATGTGAGAGATTTAAGAAGGTTATGTATCTTAACCAAGTTATTCTTTTTATCTCTTTTGAAGATAAAGAAAATAAAAAATTGAAATGAAATTTCAAATTCAATTTAAAATTTAATCATGCTTCAAAGTTCAAATCAAATAGACCCAAAGTCGAAATAAATTCAAATAGATTTCAAATTTAAATTTACAATTTTATTCAAACCCAATCAAACCCAATTAAGCTTAAAATTTAGATATAATAAAATCCCAAATTGTTTCAAATTAATTTGTGGCCCAAATAAATATCAAGCTATAAATAAAAAAAAAATAGTCCATTTAAAATTATTGGATCAAAATCTAAAAGTCCAATAAACATGAATTTTTTTAAATAAAATTTGATTTTAAATAAAGAATTATTTTAATTAAATTAAATTGTTTAATAAATTCAAATGTACTTTTTAATTTAAATTTAATTGGCTTTCAATCCATTACTAATTAAATTAATTTAGCATACATCCAAATCAAATGCAAAATAATTAAAGCATTCAATTAATTTTAAAGGACTATTAATTTATAAATATTTTAAATAGTCTAATAAAATTAAAAATATATAACAATCCAAAAAAGGCTTTCAAAATTGATGGTCAATCAAATAAGTAACTATTAAATAAATCATTTTTCAATAAAATTCATTTGATAAAAAAAATTGTTTTAAAATATCAAACTAAGAATTTATTATTTGGCATATAACTCTCAAAATCAAGAGTTGTCAAATAACAATATCAGAAAATTAAAATTGTTTGGCTATCTTTTGAAAATCTAGAGTCATCAAACAAAATGCTAAAACATGTTTGCATATGATTGAGACTTTGGAAGGTGCCAAGTATGTTAATGTGTTTTTGTTCTTGTGATGTATAAATATTTTAGCATAAAATTTAACAAACTTTTCTAAATTTTTCAAATCAAATAACACAAGCAAATATTTTTGTGGTTATAAAATCAATCAAATTTTAAATTCTTCAAATCAAAACTTTTACAATGAACTACAGTCGACTTGATTTTGCAAAGGATACGTAGGTAATCTAGTACAACACTAGGTGCAATTTAAATTCCAAATAAATCATCCAAATTTTCAAAAATCCAAGTTTCTAAATCTAAATTTCCAAAAAAAAATATTTTTCAAGAACTATAAGTGGCTTGATCCCTTTAAAAATGGTATATAGGCAGCTTAGGATTTCAAACTGAGTGCAACTGAAAAATATTTTCAAACTCATTTTCTCATGATATAATTGGAATCAAAAGGTAGTCAAAATTTCAAATCAAATCCAAAATTTTTAAAATTTCCAAAAAAAATATATCTTTCAAGAACTATAAGTGGCTTGATCCCTTTAAAAAGGGTATATAGGCAGCTTAGGATTTCAAACTGAGTGCAACTGGAAAATATTTTCAAAATCATTTTCTCATGATATAATTGGAATCAAAANATGAACTACAGTCGACTTGATTTTGCAAAGGATACGTAGGCAATCTAGTACAACACTAGGTGCAATTTAAATTCCAAATAAATCATCCAAATTTTCAAAAATCCAAGTTTCTAAATCTAAATTTCCAAAAAAAATATTTTTCAAGAACTATAAGTGGCTTGATCCCTTTAAAAAGGGTATATAGGCAGCTTAGGATTTCAAACTGAGTGCAACTGGAAAATATTTTCAAACTCATTTTCTCATGATATAATTGGAATCAAGAATTATAAGTGGCTTGATTCCTTCAAAATGGGTATATAGGCAGCTTAGGATTTCAAATTGAGTGCAACTGGAAAATATTTTCAAACCCATTTTTTCATAATATAATTGGAATCAAAAGGTAGTCAAAATTTCAAATCAAATCCAAAATTTTTAAAATTTCCAAAAAAAAAAATATATATTTCAAGAACTATAAGTGGCTTGATCCCTTCAAAATCGGTATATAGGCAGCTTAGGATTTCAAACTGAGTGCAACTGGAAAATATTTTCAAAACCATTTTTTCATAATATAATTTGAATCAAAAGGTAGTCAAAATTTCAAATCAAATCCAAAAATTTTAAAATTTCCAAAAAAAAAAAATATATTTCAAGAACTATAAGTGGCTTGATCCCTTCAAAATGGGTATATAGGCAGCTTAGGATTTCAAACTGAGTGCAACTGGAAAATATTTTCAAACCCATTTTCTCATGATATAATTGGAATTAAAAGATAGTTAAAATTTCAAATCAAATCCAAAATTTTTAAAATTTCCAAAAAAAAAAAAATATATTTCAAGAACTATAAGTGGCTTGATCCCTTCAAAATCGGTATATAGGCAGCTTAGGATTTCAAACTGAGTGCAACTGGAAAATATTTTCAAAACCATTTTTTCATAATATAATTTGAATCAAAAGGTAGTCAAAATTTCAAATCAAATCCAAAAATTTTAAAATTTCCAAAAAAAAAAAATATATTTCAAGAACTATAAGTGGCTTGATCCCTTCAAAATCGGTATATAGGCAGCTTAGGATTTCAAACTGAGTGCAACTGGAAAATATTTTCAAAACCATTTTTTCATAATATAATTTGAATCAAAAGGTAGTCAAAATTTCAAATCAAATCCAAAAATTTTAAAATTTCCAAAAAAAAAAAATATATTTCAAGAACTATAAGTGGCTTGATCCCTTCAAAATGGGTATATAGGCAGCTTAGGATTTCAAACTGAGTGCAACTGGAAAATATTTTCAAAACCATTTTTTCATAATATAATTGGAATCAAAAGGTAGTCAAAATTTCAAATCAAATCCAAAAATTTTAAAATTTCCAAAAAAAAAAATATATTTCAAGAACTATAAGTGGCTTGATCCCTTCAAAATGGGTATATAGGCAGCTTAGGATTTCAAAATGAGTGCAACTGGAAAATATTTTCAAACCCATTTTCTCATGATATAATTGGAATTAAAAGATAGTTAAAATTTCAAATCAAATCCAAAAATTTTAAAATTTCCAAAAAAAATATTTTTCAAGAACTTTAAGTGGCTTGATCCTTTCAAAATGGGTATATAGGCAATTAGGATTTAAAACTGAGTGTAACTGGAAAATATTTTCAAACCCATTTTCTCATGATATATTAGAATCAAAAGGTAGTCTCTTATACCAAAGGATTGTAATTAAAGGTTGTATAGCCTTGAATGGGTCGAACCACACTTTTTAATAAACTTTTATACATCCTAAAGTTATAGGTGAGACATTATTTGTGAATGCTAATTTTTTTTTGTAACCAATCTTTAAATGACTGTTTATATGTTCTAGATTTCAAGAGGAATTTGGTTTTATTAGTTGTTTGAGTGATGCTAGTTTAACAATATCGTGTAATTCTTCAGTTTTAATTAGAAGTTTGTCTTTTTTTATTTGTTCTATAAAATTAATGAATGACCTTTATTGTTTAAGTCCTTTGTCCTATGATGCTAATAATTTTGACATTGAAGATGATAAACATTGATACATTGCCAACAAAAGGAAAATTTTAAATGATACTTATCTTTGACATTTACGATTATGTCACATTAATCCTAATAGAATTCATGGTTTAGTTAAAAGTGAGATTTCATCCCTTGATTATGAACCTATACCAATATGTAAATCCTTTCTAGAAGGTAAATTGACCAAAATGCCCTTTAAAGCCAAATGATATCGTGCTAACAAACCGCTAGAGTTCATGCATACTGATGTGTGCGGACCAATAAATGTTCAAGCCATAGGAGGGTATGAATACGTTGTCACTTTTGTAGATGACTATTCAAGATATAGATATGTTTACCTAGTGCACCAAAAGTCTGAAGAAGCAGAACTCTATAAGATATGATAAGATCTATGCTTAGTTACTCATCTCTACCTGTATCGTTTTGGGTTTATGCCTTAGAAACAACAGAGTATCTATTGAATTTAGTTCCTTCTAAATTAGTTTCTAAGACACCTGCAAAATTGTGGAAAAGGCATAAGCCTAGTTTAAACCATATTCAAATTTGGGGTGCTCTGGCGCATGTCTTGAGAAAGGAACCTAATAAGTTTGAATCTCGTATTGAGGTCTTTTCGCTTGTTGGTTACCTTAAATGAACGAGAGGTGCATTTTTATTTATTTTTATTTTTATTGTTCTTCAAATAAAAAGATGATCATAAGTACACATGTGACCTTTTTAGAAGAAAACAATATTAACAATTTCAAACCCAAGATAATTCTTGAAGAGCTTACCTTAAATGAAGAACAACCTGAATTGCAAAAATTAGGAAATAAACCCTAAAAGGAATAGGAAATAAAAGACTAATATACCCTTAATTAATAAGCTAAATTACAAGATAATTTCAGGTCCGTGTATGCCTACTCTTTAATGCAGCTCAGCAAATTAATAAATGTAGATGTCTTAGGCCCATCTATAGCTTCGCCGGCCTTTTTATCTAATGCTTGTTGAATATAAAGCTCCAAAGCCTTCTTGAATTGCCTGGCTCGATTACGTGTCATGGGACCTCCTCAATAACTCAAACCATCATATGGACCACCTCCTCTGTATGGCTCAATATCCTCATCATTTACCTAGCTCCATAGTAATCTTAGCACAAGTTTGCTTCCTGTGTCATTTCTCCCCACATTTGCTGCACTTTCCATTAGGCTTTTTCATCGCATTAGCAACTAGACCCATATCATTTTTCTTCTTTTTGTTGCTCTTGATCTTGTTATAGTCTTTAGGTTTCCTTTTGGGCTTAACAAAACCATGTGCCATAATAACACTATTAGGCTTAGCAAGAGACTTTTTAACTGTCTAAGCTCATTCATTAACTCTATAAGAGTTAATTCTCGCTTATTAAGGGTTTTGGTAAAAAAATTATAATTAAATTAATTTTGAAATGTACATCTAGCTTGGTTTCCATGACCTTCACTTGACTAAAAAGTCTCATCAAATTTAGACAATGATCCCTGACATTTTCTATTATCATCTTGGTGATTGTCAGCGCCAACGTTGCAGATTTCCTTAATGCACTACTAGATTGTACAAACATCCCATCAAGACCTTGAATAATTTTTGCTCCAATCTTTAGACTGGATACATGTGGCTTCAAATGGCTAGCATGATTGGCCTGAATGTAGTAGTGAACTGAAGTATCCGCCTCTTGCCAGTTGAAATAATCCTTTTTAACTTGATCAGTAGCAACTACTGCAGGCTGAGCTGGTTTAGGGATGACAATAACATATTTGACTTTCTTATACTCCAAAACTATAAATAAATTTGCTTTCCAATCACTGAAATTGTTTCCATCTATAGATTTTTGACTAAAAATGGTTGCAAAAAGGTTAAAAGATGCCATTTTCTAAAGAAAAAAAATGCACTCTTATATTAAATGAAAATAAAACTCACTAAACATACTTTTAATAAAATAAAATAAAAACTTTATGCTTATTAAAAAAACAATAATTTAGTTTCCATTATAAACGCTTACATTGGGCAAGACATCAATAACAAACCAAATTCGAACATGGAATAAGAAAAAACCGCTTAGGTTAGTTCCGAGGAAAGATTGAGGGGGTGTCACAAACATTCCTCAAATTGAGGTTAATTCCAAGATTGAGGTTAGTTCAAAAAAATCTAATAATATTATTCGTTGGGGCATCACATGATCATTTAATTATTCATCCCACAATGAAGCCCTTAGGTTTAAAAAAAATGAACCTTTATCCATTCAATATTTAAAAAGAAATAGGATTTTCAAAATTATTGAAAAACAGTAATTTATATATAATAATTATTAATCTAGATTCTCAAATCATAATAACTATTATGCACATGTAATTTATACAATCTCATATAGCACCACTTAATCTATATGGCATAACATCACATAAATAATATTAGAAGCATATAATCCAAAGCATCAATAAAACATTAATTAAAACTAGCTCTAATCCATGATATCCTAGAAAAGAAAAAAATTACAAGCCCAATTTTAAGCTATAAAGTCCATATTTTGGCTCGTCCTTTTTCTTTTCTTTTGGTCTCACAAGTTCATGGGTTATAGGCCAAGGTAGAACTGATTTTCTAGGATTTTAAGCCCAAAAGCTCAAAACCCTAACATGTACCCTATTGACCTCCAACACCAAAATTATCATCAAACGCCATAGACATATCAGATCGATATGAAATTTTATAGGCAAGTAACGCACCAACAAAGCTGCCAAAATTTCACGTCGATCTGACGGTACACAGACCTACATTCACCTCAAAAAGCCATGAGAGTGAATCCCACTTGCAACAACTTCCAGCGCGCGGGGGTGTGCCTAGCATATTTAGAAGACATGCTTTCCACCCGAAATGTTTTCCATTGAGTCATCCATCTTTTCATGGTAGTAAATGGCCAAAAATCCTTCTGATTTGTCGCTACTTGTCTGAATAGTGAGGGTTGCGCGGTTTTACAGGTTTGTGTTTATACAATTTTACATTATTTCCAAAAATAATAAATAAATAAAAATGTAAGTTAGTAAAACAAAAATTAGAGAGAAAACATGATCTTATGATCATCATCCTGTTACAAACCCAGTAAAATACATATAAAAAATCTAACAATGGACTGAGGCTAAAACATCCACAATCAAATACCAATATGATCAAAAAAATTTATATTAACACATCTAATAAATATGATCTGAAAAAGAAGAAACCTAGGTGCCACATATATATACATACAGCATACATTGTGCATAGATTCACATATATACATATCAACGCTCTTATACCAATTGTAGGAATGCAAAATGCGGAAGCATACACACCACATGATACATATACTACTGAATCTAAATAATAGTAAACACTATATTCCTTATATATATTACTAGAATGTGCAGCTTAAGAAACTGTCTTTCTAGATCTAATGTCATGGATTCAGATCTACTACTTGAGTCTCCCGGATCAAAGATCTGCTTCAAAATTCACAACTTGTTACATTGCAAATTTCCGATCATTCACAAGATTCCCAACTGGAAAATATCAGCTACAGGCAACACTGTTGAATCTCCCACTGAATCTGATCAGCTACAGAAAATCTCCACTAGGTCTATCAACAATACATGATAAATCTTCCAAGACTATGCACAAGGAGGTACAACAGAGACAATATCTTTGGGAATAATAAAACACAAAAGAAAAACACGTAGAATTTTTCATGTCACTATATTTCTTTCTGTTTCTCTAAAAAATAATCTTCAGTGGACGTTTAAAGTCTTTTTACAATGAAACGTACGTATTTGTAAAAAAAATAATCTAATCCATTTATTACTTTTATTATTTTAAAAAATAAAATAAAATCTTATTAAAGATAAAACAATTATATTATAATGTAATTAAGATAAAACTTATTAGTAAATAAAACTATTTATCTCAATTTAAAAATTTAAAATATGGTTATAACTGAAATAATATCTTATATGTGAACAGACATGCCTCCGTGCTTTATTAAAATCAAAATATTTTTATGTGAAAATATTGTATATCCATATACAACAAATATCGTAATTGGGCTGAATTACTTTTGTTTTTGTTTTTTTGTAAGAAAAGTAAATTTCTTAGAAAGTAAGATGAAAAACATTATCGAACAAAAAATGAAGAAGCCACGTTGGGCTTGTCTCCCACCATGTACATGAACTAGAAAGGGAAATGACAAAATGAGCAAGTTGATGGGCAACATCATTAGAAAAATGAGGAGAAAAACCATACTAAAAAGAAAAGGACGCAGCAAGTTGGGCTAGGACAACACATATAGAAAAACATTCAGGCACTAACACCTCAGAAGAATTATGAAGTAGATTAATAGCTTGAATAGAGATTGTCTCAAAATAACCACCATCAAAGCCAAAATCCAGTGCCAATCTATCACTGCACCAATAGCCATTAGCTCTGTAGTCAGTGCTGAAAATTTTCTAGTAGTGGGAGAGGATAAACCTGCTCAAAATAGACCATTGTCATCTTGTATCACTACCCCAATACCGGAAACATCCTTACCTTTATAGAAGGAACCAACAACATTTATTTTATAAAAGCCCACAATAGGGGGTTTCCAAAAATTACGAGACTTAACAGAATCACAATTGAGCTGGGCAGTAATAAAATGACACTGCAACTTTTTCTACCTACTCCAAAATATACTTAGAGTCTATCCCTTGAAGATTATGTTTTTGAGACTAAATCACCTAGGCCACCAAAGAAAAACTTTCCTCATCAAGACTAAAAAACATAAAGCAACACAGAGCAAATATACAAACAAGAACGAAAAATAAAAGTCATGAAAGGTTCCAAAAAATGGGTTGCTTTCTTTACATCTTCTGAAAAAATAAATTACCATAATAAGGCAAAAGAATAAAAAAGCTCTCCATATAAAAATCTTCACCTTGTTAGGAACCTGCAATTTCCATAAAACTCTCCACCATTAAAGTGAAGAAGAAGAACTAGAAGAACCAATGCACCGCTTCTCCTTTTAATGCTTCGCACTCTCATTTGCCACCAACTAGACAAATTTAACTGAATAAACTCCACATTGAGAGTAAAACCATGCCAACCCGTCTTCAGCCCCATGTCCACCCACTGGCTGTTGTAAAATATCCAAGGCCTCCCAAGCTAAGAAATGACTCATAATCATATCCATATTCAGCCCACTAGAATCCGTGAACAACTCTTAAACTTTCTTATCAAGAGGAAGCATATCGGGTAGGGATTGTTTGAAACCGTGGGGCTTTGAAATCCACCAATCCCTATAAATATGAACATGCTGCCCATCTCCAATCCTCGAAATACAACCAAATTTCAAAATGTCATGCCCCTATAAAAAGGCTCGATATAGAGGAAAGCAATAAGGACTGGCTTCAGCTTCAAGAATACCGAGCTTTCAAAAGTTTAGCCCGTTAGAATAATTATGTGGACTGGGCATAATCAATTGGACTCACCTACTGGGCTACAATGTTTCTAATAATGGGATTGGACACATTGCTTAATTTATAGTAATTAGGCCCATTAAAATCACTCTCTTTATTCTTTGGTAGGCCCATTAGACCAATGGAACCTGATGTTTCTTTCTCAGTAGAATCTTATTAGAATTTGGATTCATCTCTATTTTTATATATTATTATTATTATAATTTATATTATTATTTTGTGTGGGTTATAAATATGAGATGAGGGCCATTGTTTTAGATATAAGTATTATTTTTTACCTAATGAGAAAGAGGTTGAGATGGTAGGTTTCATAGTGGTCTTTATAACATGTTTTATTGTTTTGTAGGCTCTACAACAATTGAGAATCAATGGCAGACTATGGTGAACGGCATGTTGATAGGTGCTATTGAATAATATGAAATCTTTAATCCGCTGCATTTATGTATATTATCTCATAGCATGTTTATTAAATTTCAACAATGGAATCAAAGCTTGTTCATGATTGTTCAATATGTTGTATATGTAATCTGTGGTTGTTTTATTTTTGTTTTCCGTACATACAAATTTATTTTGTTTTTTCGAAATTCAAAGTTGCTATTGGTAGTTAATGTGTATGTTTTGTTTATTGTTAGAACATAGAGAATAATCTGTAAAATTGATTATTAATGGCTTTGTATTATTTCTATATAATTTTTTGAATACTATAAAACCACTTAGATGGTTTTATTTGTTCTTGAAACCTGTAGAAATTTTGTGCTCATGTGTGGATGTCGAATTTTCAGAGTTTGTATAATTCAATGTTCTCCATCAAAACAAAGATTAAATATTGTCAATTAAAGTTTGATGAATGGTTTGATGGCATACAATTGTGTTGGTTTGATATGGAATTTGTTAAATTCACTCTTCAACATTTAGGGCTTTACCGAGTATGTATATATATATATATCTTTCAGATTAGACATGAATTTTGGTTTTTATAATTGAAATTGTTGTTTGGGTTTCATTGTATGATCCATATTGAGCATAGGTGATGGCTTTAATTGATTGTTTAAGATTTGAACACTTGAGAAGTTAGAGTTTTTTTTTTTAAACATTAATGGTCGAATGGGTTTTTTTTTTCCTTTTTGGGCCTCTATTTTTTGGTAATAATTGGCCAAATTGATACTAGATTATGAAAGGAAATTGAATGAGGATCAAACCCTACAAACAGTGACGAAAACGGAGACCAAACAAATGAAAACCAACCAGGTTGTGAAGCGAGTTGCTGTACTCGCTAGTCTGCAAAATGGGTCAATCTCGACCAGGCTGAAGGAAGAAGAAGTATGATGTCAGTATATGGGTTTGCTTACGCCATCATATAGGTTTTTTTTTAATTTATTTTTTTATTTTACATTATGGTTTTAAATGACCATAAATATTTTTCTCCAGCTTGATTTATTTGTTAAAAATGATTTTATTGTATTACTTTTATGGTATTGTCATTTCTTCATGTTTTTATGTTTAAATTTTGACATAATAATGCAGAATGTTCGTATTTTTACCTATCGTAAAGTTTGACATGTTCAAACTATAAAATTGTAAAAATATATATTTTACACGAAATTATAATTTTTTAGTGGACAAAATATTTTTCTCAATTTGTTCTATTTTATTAAAATTGTCTTTTTTAAAAGAAATTCTAATTGCAATCCCCTTGTTGGATTTTTGTGTCAAATTTTTGACATAGTAGTGAAGAATTATCAAATTCTTGCCTGTCATAAGATCTTACATATCTAAACTATAAAATTGTCATGAGATTTAATACTTATTTGATGAAACTTGATTTGTCCATATCTTAGAATTGTTAAAATATTTTTTGATTAATTAAAAAAAAAATTGGCATAGTGGTATGGGATGCTAAGTACTTGCATGTCGTGAGACTTAGCTTGTCTATATCATAAAATTGTCAATGTAGTAACATTTATATATAAATTTGACATAGTGGTCTAGGATGTTTAAGTACTTGCGAGTCATAAGACTTAGCTTGCCTATATCATGAAATTGTCAATGTATTTTCTCCCAAAATGAATTTATACTAAGGTCCATACGGATACTTAAGTCATCCTATTGGTAGTTTAATTACTTGGTAGGATGCTTAGATTGGTGAAGGGAGTTAGTTAAATGCCATGAACTGCAGGTTCTTGTTTACCATGTCAGTAATTGATTCAATGCATCTAGTTGTGGTGTTTAATTAATTAATCTTACCCTTGTATGGTTTTTTTTGTGCACAGAGAACCCTAGTGATTTATTTTGTTAATATATATATATATATATATTTTTATTTATTGAAGGTTGGGAAATGAGCTAATGCATGATCTTGTTGAGATGAGCTTGTTGTTGATATTTGTCATTTCCACAGTTGTGAGCATTCTAGAAATACTCTGCCTATATTTTCCATGATTGTTTAATGAGGTTTGTTGTGATATGTAAGACTCTACTGAATTTGATTTTAGTTGAAGCTGATTTAAGCTTTGATAATAATTCCACCGAAGAATCCTGTTAATTAAACCACTGCAAGGCTAGAGAGTTGTGTGAAGATTGAGATTGTTTAAACATCTGTTACTGATGATATTAGAGCATTATATGAATGAATACGCTGTAAAGAATCCTTGAAGATGTCAATGCTTATAAGTCTTTTGAGAAAATTGGTAGAATGTTTGCCAAGTTTGACATAAATGGTAAGCATCGTCGCTAAATTGATGTTTTCTTCTATGTAAAGTTGGTAATATAAGGATATTTAGACTCAGAGTCAAATCAAATTACAATACTCAACAAATTGAATGATTTTTTGGAACAAAAGATCATGATATTACTAATAGGAAGCAAAGCATAATGCTTTGATGAAGAAATCAACAAGCATGAAAAGACCAACCAACTTTGAGTGAATATTGATATTTATGAAAAATGGATGAAGTTTCTTATATAATGTTGATGAGGTTAGTTGACTTCTCTTTTATTTTTAAATATAAATTATTATAGTTTTTCATTATGGTATAAAGTAGTATTTGTTGGATTAAAGAACTATTTTAATTGGATAAGCATATTCGTGTAGTATTTCACTTGAATTGTACGATGTTGTGGTTGCTATTATTATTACTCTCAAATATGCAATAATTGAGGATAATTCTTCTATGTTGTAAAGTAAATTTTTTGAGTCATATCTTTTGGAAAAGAGATGGATGGATTAGTAACAAATGGTAGATTACGAGTCTTTGTATTTAGCATATTTTTATTGATGTTGAATTAAGAGATGTAATTTATTGCTAAAGTTAAAAAGAGAAAGTTGGTATGTAAAGATATTTTGTTTTTAATTTGCACAGATGGTTGTGGAATTATGGCTCCATCAATTTTCAGATGGTCTAAGAGAAGATAAAAGCTTTAAGGATTGACATAGATGGTGGTTACTATGTAATCTTTGATGAGATTGACAAGAACTTTAGGCAATCTGAAAGGTATTTGTAGGAATGTAGTAATAAGTATATAATACTTGAGATGAGAAGTCGCACACTTTTAGATATAGTGCAATGTATGCTGGAATATTCACTTAAATTTTCTTGTGGGTGATGTTTGACATACATGGGTGCATAGGAATTGCTTTCCTTCAATTATTCCCATGTAGAGCTTGAAATGACCACATATAGTAATTTTGAGTGTGTACTACATGTGCATTGATGATGTGGCATAAGATGCAGATATTGGTGATATTGGAGGTCAAGAATGAGTTTGGTTAATTGAGTTTATAAAAGAAAACAAGCAGAAGCTTTCATGTGGAAATTTATAGGAAAAATATATATGTTTGAGACTTAACAAAGATATTAGGTTCGGTTTTTCTTGCATATAAGTATAAATTTAGTTCTTAGAACCTTTAGAAGGTGGCCCAACAATGAGGATTCTTTCAATGGAAATCTATTAACCATTTGTGCAAGAGCAGAAGCACAAAAAGCTATGTTTTCTCTTACAATCAAGTTGTTTCTTGATTAAGTGAATTCTTTTGTGTATTATTGGCACTACAAAAAAATGGAGCTTTAGTTACAATTTTTCCAGTGACAATAAAAATATTTATGACAAATATTAGATAAATAGTTACAAAAACTACTATTGTCATATATTTTGTTCAAGATGTATACTAGTGATAAATATTTTTTACATTATCATATAATATTGTCACAAAAAACACAAAAATATTGAAACAATCTTTCCTTCCAAAAGGTAATTGTCACTAACATGATTGCTGAATCAAATGCAGCGTTTAAAGACTTTAATAAAATGGAATTTAGTAAGATTTTTCCTCCCCATCAAAACAGAGGCTTCCCCATGGTCTGAAATCCACTAAGAACCTTAACTTTACTTTTCCAGACAAATGACTTTAGCCTTCGGCGATGAAGGAGAATAGTAGATAGTCTTTGACTACTTATTCAGCAATGCCAGTGTAATGGTCTCTTGTACGCTATGAATTGGTAAGGGTGTCGATGCCCACCAAAATCCATTTTTCTTTTCTTTCTTTTCTTCACATCCGCAATAAATGCCTTTCTTTCAATCTTCCTCCATTTGGTTTTTCAGCTTAAATTGTTTAACACCTATGATTTCGTCTTTCCCATTTTCTTGTTTGTGTTCTTTAACCCTAAAACTCAAATTATTTAACATCTATGATCCCGAACCTTGATCTTTACCCATTTGGAAACCACGATTCCGATCAAAGCTCGATCATGACCCTGCCTCTCCTTTAGGCTTAAGTTTTCTCTCCCTCTCTCTTTCTCTCTCTTTCTCCCACTCTCTTTGGTTTTCTCTTAACCAATACAAGCATTTATTTTTTAATTGTGATTTTTTTATGCTACTTGAAATTTCTACAGTTTTCTTTGTTGAATTGCTAATTTGAAGCTTAGTGCCAATAGGTTTTCTATGGTTTAGGTTTTGAGGAATTTGTGTTTGCCCATAGAGGTTTTACATAGAATTTTAGAATAGGCACGATATTCCAATTAGGGAATCCTTTTGAATTGTTCTCTGCCCCTTCATTTGGATGAATAGGATGGAGAAACACTAAAAAGGGGAATAAACTTTCAAATAGAAAACCCAGTAAGGCTTTGGCCGCCTATGAATGTGGAAAGCATGGAAATATTAAATACGCTCTTTTGAACTGTACATATAGCCCATGTAGTTTCCATTACTTTAATATTAGCATTTTGTAAATTTCAATTTTCTCATCTTCTTTAATTCTCTTGGTAGCCATTTAGGATTCTACAGTTGATATTGTAACCATGGTATTTTACCAAAAGTTTTTCACATTATTTTGTTCAAATTCTTTAACGAATTACATGTATATAACAAAAGTGCAGATAGCTTTTAAGGTCCTTAATAGTTTTGTTGTAATTTTCCAAGATTTTGACAAAATTATTATAAGTTTCATGCCAATAAAAATACTGCCATTTTTTATATTTTAAGAACCGAGTATGAGATGCTTGATGATGAGTTGAATCTAGATCTTCAAGTGGTAGTAGTGATTCAGAACCAGAGAGGAATCAGATTCAGACCTAAGTTGTGGTTCAAGAATTGTTGAAAAAATTTCTAATGTTGGAAACGACTTGAAGGTTCCACTTTACATTTTTGCACAAACAATGGGCTCTATAATGAAAACTAGGCCTTCTTTGCAGAGCTTATTGCAACTTTCATCACTATGTTTGTAATTTCTACATTGTCTCAACAAGGTCAATCTGTAAGAAATATATTTACAAATTTACTTTTTGCTTTTAAAATAATGATTTGAAATCAGCTTTAAACCGGGTCTAATCTCCATTACTTGGACTCTTTTTTTCCATGCAGGTTGGCAGTTTTTCTGGTTGTTTTGTTGGTATTTCGATTGCACTTGATGTGTTTATCACATGGTATGTTAATGCCATTTCCTTATACTTTTGCTTTCATATTCTACTTTTACTCATTATAAATCTAATCTGGTTATGAATTTCAAGTAAGTTTCAGAAGGATCATTGAACGAAGTAATGTCAATTGGACCTGCAATAGTTTCATGGAATTTTAAAAGCATATTGATATATATATATATATATTATAAATAAATAATATAAAAAGGTACATAAACATGAATAAATTAAGTCATTTCTTTTGGAACCTCTACTCATGTAACTTGAAGATGATGAGGTTATGTTGTATAAATGGGTGAAATTAGAGGCAACTAATAAGGAGAAAGCAGCCCTTGAATCCAAATACCTAACTATGTGTCAACCTCTATAAACCAAGGTATCATATTTTTACTATATTAGAGTTGGTAAGTTTATTCTTCTTCATTTAATATGTACTTGAGATTTGGATATATATATAAAACATGGTACCAAGAACCATTTCTATGTAAAAAAAAATTAATTAATGCATTTGTTTCTCTTATAGTTTAGTTGAACTTTTGATATGGATGTTATTGACATAATATATGATGTCAATAATTAATGCATAAGGAAATTATTTCTTATTGTCGTAGTTGGTTAAGACTTGTGAGTTAATACCTTGATGACATCATTGAACACATTAATTTGATAGTCAACTGTTTTTATTTCTTTTCTACCATTATGTTTTTAAGTTTGCAATACAGCGCATGTCTTATTCAGGCTTCTTATAGTTTAAGAAGGTTTCTATGGATATACAAATCAATGCATTTGTTATTATGTTTGTTTCTTTGGGGCAAAAAAAAGTCCATGTCATTTTGCTCCTCGCTTTTAGGTGGTACTACTAGTTGAGTATTTGGATCCTACTTTTTGTTGAAACAATAATGAACATTTATCTTTATTGCATTATATCAAGTTCAAAGATTTAGGTTGCTATAGTAGCTGAAGCTTTGGTAATTTTAAGTTAATTTCTTCTTAATCATGTTTTATGCACAATGAATTTGTTGATTTTCATTTTATATTTTTTGACTGTGCATGTTATCTTTTCTTGTTTTGTTTTTTGGACTTTCATTTGCAATTAAAATCATAAATATGCAATGATTGTAGTGTACGTGAGTAGTGCATTCTCCCTAAAAGCTTATCAACCAGCCAAATTAGACCCCACATACAATTTTGTTTTCATTCTCCCATAAATTACTATAGCTTTCTGGTGCATTTACCTTTGGATTTTTCTTAGTGGCATGCACATGCTTAAGTTTGTTATTGTTGTTGTGTTTATCATTGACGTACAATTGTGGCTGTAAACCCCTCTATCTTTTGCAATGTGAGAAAGCGAAAGGAAATTTTTGCTCAACTCTTGTGATGTGGTTTCAGGTGTGTCTAAGTTCTTGAGGGAAGCAAAGTTTTAAAAAGTTAATAATTTATGGTAAAAATGTTGCAAACACTAGAGCAAAGTTTGTCACTGCTTCAACTACAACAAATTCTAGTAGTTATTCATGTGTCATGAAACATATCAAAGTTGTATGATGTCCATATGTGCTTATTTTATAGACATTTCAATTGCTTTCCTTATATAGGAAGTTACTAACCCTTGTGATGTGGTTTCAGATGGTTTGAGTGGTTGATGGAACTCCAACGTTCACTAATGGTAGATGGTAACATGTAAAGGTAGTGTTTTGGAGTAAGCATTCCCTCACTTTGACAAATATATATGTACATTTTGGAACATGCTTATACAATTGAGACATTTGCATATCTGCCCTTTGTTAACAACTTAACTTGGTATTTTTTACGTGAATCATGGTAGATATAGACTTTTAGAAATGCAGTTGTTCATTTGGTAACATACTTGAATGTAAATTTTCTTTTTAGATACAATACTTGCCCATATGGCTTTTTAATTAAATCGTTAATGCTTTAAGGACATACATAACGTATTTTATTTATGAATGACAATGCTTTATATTTTAGTATCGTGAAGCTTCCAATTACATTACAATAATATATGCATTTCAATTATATGACAATAAAATAATAAGGGGTTGACAATGGTGCCTTACTGGATTACTAAACATATGACATATAGTGGCAAAAAAAATAAAGATTTGTTGCAATCGTAATCAGTGACAACAAACTATCTTTCAAGTTATAATTGTGACAGCGTACAGAATTGCAACTAACTATTGCAGTGGTATACCTAATTGTAACTGACACAATCTGTGTCAAATATTAAATTGCCACACGTAATATCACTGATATTACAATTCTTGTCACAAAACAGACCAGTGACAGCAAAAATTTGAAACTGAACGAGGATAATTGTCACTAACCTAACGAGCAGCTTCTACTAACTAACATCAAACAGTTAGCAAACATCCTTGTAACAAGGTACTCAGAACCTAAATAATTGTCACTAAGTTCATCGTCTTTGTTACAACCTAGAAAAATGGATTGTAACAAAACAATTAGCATTGGATCTTTAGTGTTGACTATGTGACACTGATACAATGTTAGCTACAATACTACCTTTTTTAGTGACAATTTTTCTTCGAAACTAAAGCTCATTTTTTTGTAGTGTGCATTTTACTAGTTTCTTTTATATATAATTATGCGTTGAATTTATCTGCAACATATAATTATGCATAGGTTAAGGGTGTGTAGTTTTCATTGGGAGAAAAAATGAGAGAAAAGAGAAAGAATAAGAAAAGGAAAAATGTAGCTTTGCAAACAAATCTAGAAAAATGAATGAGGGAGAAAGAAAATGAAATAGAGGAAAAGGACATGAGAAATGAGAGAGAGAAAAAGAGGGAACTAGTTTTTTCCTTATTCTTTTTTTCCTCTACTCTAAGTAAGTATATATTTGACTTTTTATTTAGCAATTTAAGAGTATATTATTGTTTTTACTTGCGAGGTAGGAAAGTAAAGGTTAACCTTGGACAAAAGTTAATATTAAAGACCATTTTTAGCATTTTAAAAACTAGAGGGACTAATTTTTAATAAGGTGAAATTTCAGGGGACCTGACACAATTTTAAATATATATATATATATATAGACAGTAATGATTTGATAGTCTACTTAGTTCATGTTATAATACTAGATGATGATGTGATATAAGTATTTTAATTTTTAAAATTTTTTTTGCTATTTGTCCCCACTGGTGATTACCAGCAGTGAAACATCAGCTTATGTGGCAAATTTTAATAGAGAACATTTAATTTTATTTTATTTTTAATAATAAAATTTAATAAGGAAAATTGAATTCTTTATTGATAATTAACCACTTCAATGCGACATAGCATATAGGTCCCACTGATAATCATTCATTAGTTGGTGAAAATATTAAAATTTTTGTGTCACATTATCATATGGTACCAAACATAGGCTAAATTGCCCGCTAGATCATTATATATATATATATATGTATAGGTATAAATCATCACTTAACGCGAAGTCATCTTGGTGACGTAGCACTTACAGTCCATTTGAAAATATGGACAGCCAATACAAAGTCCCGAACTTAGGAAATTCCAGGACTTGAATGACTCCTCAATTCAGGCAACTGTCAAACCCGTGTAGCTCACTCCATTGACAAAGGTAAAAAATTAGCTCGAAATACAAAAATTCATATTGAAAATGGTAAATGACAGATATCAGCAGTCATTCAAATTCAAAAAGTTATTAACAGCAAAATATGTTAGTATCAAACATAATAAAGTACAACCAGCAAAACTGAGGCAGAATCATCGAATAACAAAAAATATGCCTTGCATAGATTTTCTATAACTTTAAGAAATCAAGGCTACTATAAAATACCTCACAAAGATAAAAAAAAAAAAAAAAAAAAGGTACCAGATAAATCACACTCAATTTACCTTGAATCAACTAAATTTTTTTTGTCATTTAGTCACTATCTTGAGCGTCAAAATGTCTTTGGCAGGTACTACAACAGTGCCCCAAGGTTCTTTCACGTTCTTCCATTGTTTTGCAGATTTTGTCAAATCTCAAAATTCCACGTGGTGGTGTAATTACTGGCATCAACAATACATAGAAATACATTTGATCAAGTCTTGTGCAAAATCCTTCTCTCACCGTGTATTTTGCTCGTATTCTCTTCGTTTCCACACTAACTTTGCACTATGTCATGCTCAGAATTATTCATGTTTTTTGGTTGCTGTAGCACAATCATTTTTTTCCCTCCCAATGGTAAAATTTGGTTGAAATTGAGCACTTCAAGAACAGAAGATGGTAATTTGCTTGCTTTAATATAGGACTATGTAAGGTATTTTCCCTTTTACTCTAAATTTGTTCTTGCTTGGTTGATGTCAAAATAATACTTTTTGACTATCCACCAATGCATACCCATATACATACCCACACCAATATGTATATATAATTGTTTTTTTTTTTTTGAGGTACTCAGCTTTAATTTTGGTCATGCATACCAATCCTTACCTATGTCGAAATGCCAAATAATGAGGCTCTTAATGCACTTTCTCAGCCTCAAGTACAAATGGTCTAAACTTAGTGTACTTAGTCAAATTTTTGATTTTTTTTGGCATTCTTAATGTTATAAATATATAGCATGCAGCAACTCAAATAAATTTTTTTCCCCCCATTTTACTTGTAGTGTGACATCCCGTCCCGGGAAGATATTGAAAAATTTCTCAAAGTTAACCGAGTTGACCAAGTTTGACCAAGGAAGGGCTCGGGGTTGACTTTTTGTGTGAGCGTATTTTGGCTTTGACTAAGGTGCCGTTGCGTAGAGCTAGTCGATACGAGTTCGTAGACTAGTAGTACGCTCGATTCTGAGTTAAAACTGAGAAGTTATGGTTGAAATAGTGAGAGGGGCATTTTGGTAATTTTTGCAAGGCTGACATTTTAAAAAATGAAATGACTAAACTGCCCTTACTGGAATTTCTTAGGTTTTCCAGAAGGATCTGGAATGGGCGGCCGCGTCTCCCCCCATTTCGGCAGCAAACCCCACCCCGCGCCTTCCTTTTCCGCCAACAACGGCTATTTTCCGGCGATATCAGGCCGGAAATTACCGGGAAACGACGCCGCCGACCTCCTCTCTTCTTTGGCACCGGTGGTTCGCCGTGATGGAGCCCAGATCGCCGGTAATCACAAGAAACCCGGTCAGCCCCTTTTTCGAATTCACCGGATTCCGGCGAGTTTAGGCAGTCCCACCACCCGGAAAAGGTAGCCCGTGTTTCCCTCCACCATTCCACTCCAAGCGGTGCCCGTGAAACGCCGTGAATTCGTCGGAAAACGTGGAGAAGCCGGCGGACCCGTGGCTTCTCCGGTCGCCGGATTCCTGCGGTTTCCGGCGACGAAACTGGTCCGGTTCCCCTCTTTTGGACCTCCTGAGTTCAATTCCGGCACCCGTTCTTCCTAAACCTCAGTCGTGTAAGCAGTGTGAATTATGGGTTCTCGGCCTCCGCTTTCCGTCCACTTTCCGGCCACCACCGGCGGCGGATGGACGAGGTAAGTTCACGGTTGCGTTTTAAATTTCATGAGCTTTGTTTCGATATATAATTTGTATATTATAGATAAATATCGGAATTTACCCGGTTGTGAGCGGTGTTGTTAACAATTGTTAAATGGGAATTGTAGATAATCGTGATAGAAATGTGTACAATTGTATTTTGGTGGTTGCGATGGAACGCATTGATATACCAGGATTATAATGTAGGATGCGTGTAATTATGTTTGGTAATTGCTGTGATGTGAATTGGTATTTTCAGAATAAATGATTGGATTATGTGATTGAAGTTCGTGGTTGATAATGACGGTTACGGAAATATTATNAAAAAAAAAAAAAAAAAAAAGGTACCAAATAAATCACACTCAATTTACCTTGAATCAACTAAATTTTTTTTGTCATTTAGTCACTATCTTGAGCGTCAAAATGTCTTTGGCAGGTACTACAACAGTGCCCCAAGGTTCTTTCACATTCTTCCATTGTTTTGCAGATTTTGTCAAATCTCAAAATTCCACGTGGTGGTGTAATTACTGGCATCAACAATACATAGAAATACATTTGATCAAGTCTTGTGCAAAATCCTTCTCTCACCGTGTATTTTGCTCGTATTCTCTTCGTTTCCACACTAACTTTGCACTATGTCATGCTCAGAATTATTCATGTTTTTTGGTTGCTGTAGCACAATCATTTTTTTCCCTCCCAATGGTAAAATTTGGTTGAAATTGAGCACTTCAAGAACAGAAGATGGTAATTTGCTTGCTTTAATATAGGACTATGTAAGGTATTTTCCCTTTTACTCTAAATTTGTTCTTGCTTGGTTGATGTCAAAATAATACTTTTTGACTATCCACCAATGCATACCCATATACATACCCACACCAATATGTATATATAATTGTTTTTTTTTTTTTGAGGTACTCAGCTTTAATTTTGGTCATGCATACCAATCCTTACCTATGTCGAAATGCCAAATAATGAGGCTCTTAATGCACTTTCTCAGCCTCAAGTACACATGGTCTAAACTTAGTGTACTTAGTCAAATTTTTGATTTTTTTTGGCATTCTTAATGTTATAAATATATAGCATGCAGCAACTCAAATAAATTTTTTTCCCCCCATTTTGCTTGTAGTGTGACATCCCGTCCCGGGAAGATATTGAAAAATTTCTCAAAGTTGACCGAGTTGACCAAGTTTGACCAAGGAAGGGCTCGGGGTTGACTTTTTGTGTGAGCGTATTTTGGCTTTCACTAAGGTGTCGTTGCGTAGATCTAGTCGATACGAGTTCGTAGACTAGTAGTACGCTCGATTCCGAGTTAAAACTGAGAAGTTATGGTTGAAATAGTGAGAGGGGCATTTTGGTAATTTTTGCAAGGCTGACATTTTAAAAAATGAAATGACTAAACTGCCCTTACTGGAATTTCTTAGGTTTTCCAGAAGGATCTGGAATGGGCGGCCGCGTCTCCCCCCATTTCGGCAGCAAACCCCACCCCGCGCCTTCCTTTTCCGCCAACAACGGCTATTTTCCGGCGATATCAGGCCGGAAATTACCGGGAAACGACGCCGCCGACCTCCTCTCTTCTTTGGCACCGGTGGTTCTCCGTGATGGAACCCAGATCGCCGGTAATCACAAGAAACCCGGTCAGCCCCTTTTTCGAATTCACCGGATTCCGGCGAGTTTAGGCAGTCCCACCACCCGGAAAAGGTAGCCCGTGTTTCCCTCCACCATTCCACTCCAAGCGGTGCCCGTGAAACGCCGTGAATTCGCCGGAAAACGTGGAGAAGCCGACGGACTCGTGGCTTCTCCGGTCGCCGGATTCCTGCGGTTTCCGGCGACGAAACTGGTCCGGTTCCCCTCTTTTGGACCTCCTGAGTTCAATTCCGGCACCCGTTCTTCCTAAACCTCAGTCGTGTAAGCAGTGTGAATTACGGGTGCTCGGCCTCCGCTTTCCGTCCACTTTCCGGCCACCACCGGCGGCAGATGGACGAGGTAAGTTCACGGTTGCGTTTTAAATTTCATGAGCTTTGTTTCGATATATAATTTTTATATTATAGATAAATATCGGAATTTACCCGGTTGTGAGCGGTGTTGTTAACAATTGTTAAATGGGAATTGTAGATAATCGTGATAGAAATGTGTACAATTGTATTTTGGTGGTTGCGGTGGAACGCATTGATATACCAGGATTATAATGTAGGATGCGTGTAATTATGTTTGGTAATTGCTGTGATGTGAATTGGTATTTTCAGAATAAATGATTGGATTATGTGATTGAAGTTCGTGGTTGATAATGACGGTTACGGAAATATTATATGTGTATATATTATATGATTATTGCACTGAGAATGGTAGATAAATTTCTGGAAGAATTGTGTTTGAATTTAGTTGAATTACTGTTTGATTGTTGAGAATCGATTGGATTGCGTATGTGGTTTTGGGTATAATGAATAAATTACCTTGTGAATGTTTATTTTAATTGAATTGTTGTGATTGAAAAATATGGAAATTGGGTGTAAATTGATTAATGCACAACGTGTGGTTATTGTTAAATTAATTAAATTGTTATGATTGAGAGTTGAATTGTGGTATAAATATATATACATATATATACATATTTATATTTGTGACCGAATTCTGTGAATACTAAATAATTACTAAGAGTGTTGTGGGTTGAAATTAGCTGAATTGCAGTTTGGTTGTGTGAAAGCTGATTTGGTTTTAAGGAATTGATTGTGGATTTGGTAGGTGAGTATTTGTATTGAATTGTCTGTGATATTAAATAGTTAGTAAATGATGTGTGGAATTTATATATTATTGTGTAGAATTTATATATTATGTTATGGCTCCCTAGAATAAATGATTTTTGTGATTGAGAGCTACTTGGGCGAGGGATTATGCCGCCAAGCAGGGTATTGCTAGCTTGGGCGAGGAATCATGCCGCCAAGCTATGGATATTGTTTTTATTAAATTGTTGGAAAAGCCTTGATGGAAAATTAAGTGTGTTTGTATATGTGATAACTGAGAAATGTACATTAAGTTTGTGAATGTGTTTGACTGTAGCATATTTGGTATAAATATGCTGTCAGAACTACAGGTAGCTTGATCCCTTGTAGAAAGGGTACGTAGGCAGCTTAGTGTTTGACTGAGTCCAGCTACACCGTACTTAGACAATATATTTGTTTAAGTGTTGGGTTGTGCACTGAAATGTGGTTTATTTGTGTGGGAAATGCGTGCTGGTAGAATAAATTTTGTATAGAAATGTTTTTCCCTGCAGGTTATGACTTTTGGCATTTTGGGGAGTGTTAGAAAACAGTCGAAATGCTGTCAAAATTTCTAATAAAATTTCCGGCAGTAGAGAAATTATTTTAGTCTGTTGGTTTAGCCGGCTTTGGAATAGTAGTGTAACGGATTTTATCGACTGCTTGTGGATTAGTAGCAACATTAGGTCACGCAGGCAGGATCCAGTAGGGTTGGGTCCTGTCATGTAGGCCACTGATAAAGGCAAATTTATATGTTGAGCAACTTGAACACACCACCAAACATTCTAAAGATGCTATGGATGATAGAATTTCAATCGAGAGGAACCCAGTTTACAAATAATTTAGCCTTCGACATCGATTTAAAGAAAAATACCTAAAGAAGTTGAATACATATTCCAATTTCAATGAGACAGGACTAGTTTCTTTTGACCTGCATATTTTCTATAAATATACTTGTTATTTGATTCAAATTAATCCATTACATATGACTCATTTTATTACGGCCAAGTTTTGGCCAATCATTTATATTCATCCAAGTTTGTCAAAATTTATTTTGGATTCGTCGTAGATTTTGGCGTTAGGCTGATTTTTTGACTCGGCCTTGAAAAACTTTATGTAATGGCCAGCTAAAACTATATGTACAAATTATAGTAGATGGCTATATATATTCAATTGATGATGTTATGTAACACCCCCGTCCCGGGAAAAAGATTAAAAAATTACCAAATTTGACCAAGTTTGACCGTAAGTGGGCCCGGGATTGACTTTTTCTATGGTTTTAGTTTTGTTTTGACTGTGGTACCATTGCGTAGAGCTAGTCGATACGAGTTTGTATACTAGTAGAACGCTTGATTCTGAGCTAAAACCGAGAGGATATGGTTTAAATAGTGTAAGGGGCATTTTGGTAATTTTGCAGCGTCTGATATTATGAGTGAGAAATGACAAAATTGCCCTTACGTTGGTTTTAAATTTCCAGAAATTTCCAGAAATTTTGGCTCTCTCAGGCCCGACGGCTCCCTGCACAGCCCACCCTACGCGCTTCCTTCCCTCGTCTGCAACGACAGTTTTCCGGCCAGATGAGACAGGAAATCACCCGAAAAGTGGATCTATTGTCCCCCTCCTTCCTTTGGTACAGGTGGCTCGCCGTGGTAAATCCCAGATCACCGGGAAAATGGTAAAACCCGGTCAGCCCCTTTTGTGCAATCGCCGGATTCTGACAGAAATTGGTCGACCCATTGCTCGGAAAAGATGGCCTGGGTCCTCTTCTACCCGGCGGTTTCTAGTTGTGGGGTCGGTCTTTTCCTCCTCTTTTGGACCCCCTGAGTCCGATTCTGACACCCGTTCGTCCTAAATTCCGTTCATGTAAGCAGTACGAATTAGGAGTGCTTGGCCACCACTTTCTGGCCACTTTTCGGCCACCATCGGCGGCGGTTGGATGAGGTAAAATCATGGTTGTATTCTGCTCTCTTTAGGCTTCGTTTTGATATGTAATTCGCATTTTATGGCTGAGTATTTAGAATTTATCCAATTTTGAACGGTGTTGTCAATAACTGTTAAAATAAGAATTGTTGATGATTGGAGATATAAATATGTGTGTAATCATATTTTGGTGATTGCTTTGAAATGAACTGGTATGCTGAGATTATAGGATTTGATTATGTGATTGAACTTCATAGTTGTTGACAACGATTGCGGAATATGTTATATGATTGCCTTGCTGTGAATTGTAAATAATTACTGAGAGAAATGTGGCTTGAGTTTAGTTGAATTGTTGTTTGACTGTTTGAAAAGCCGTAATTGTGAAGTAATAGAAATTGATTGAGAGTGATGTTTTATCATATATGTGGTTTTGTTGGGCTGTTTGGAAACTGGAATTGATTATGATCGTGTGGATGCATAAAGACATGATATAATTATGTGATTGAGAACTGCTTGGGCGAGGAATTGTGCCGCCAAGCTATGGATATAATTTTTGTTAATTTGTTTGAAAGGCTTTAATGGGATTTAAAAATGGTTAAAATGATAAGTGGGAAAGGTGAAATCAATTTACTTATGTGATTGACAGTGGCATATTTGGTGATAATATGCTCTAAGAACTACAGGTAGCTTGATCCTTATTTAAAGGGGTATGTAGGCAGTTCAGTTTTATATTGAGTCCAGCTACACTTTACTTAAATGNGAATTGTGCCGCCAAGCTATGGATATAATTTTTGTTAATTTGTTTGAAAGGCTTTAATGGGATTTAAAAATGGTTAAAATGATAAGTGGGAAAGGTGAAATCAATTTACTTATGTGATTGACAGTGGCATATTTGGTGATAATATGCTCTAAGAACTACAGGTAGCTTGTCCTTATTTAAAGGGGTATGTAGGCAGCTCAGTTTTATACTGAGTCCAGCTACACTTTACTTAAACGATATATTTGTTTAAGTGTGGAGTTGTTTACTGAGACGTGGATTGGTCTGTTTGGGAATGTGTGCTGGTAGATTGGATAAATGTTTAGGAATGTTTTCCTTGCAGGAATTGCAACTGTTTGTATTTGGGGAATGTTGCTAAAACAAACGAGATGCTGCCGAAATTTTTAATAAAATTTTTGGCAGTAAAGAGTTCCCCGTTTGTTGAATATTACTTATTAATGGCTTGGTAGGAATAAAAAAAATAAAAAATAAAAAAATAAAAACTGCTTATTGGCTTAATGGAAATATTAAGTCATGCAGTCAGGAACCAGGTGAGTCAGGTCCTGTCATGTTACATGTGCAGGGTTTTTCCCTCCAACTCTAACATCCGATCTTCCATTCAACAACATGTTCGGGCATCCTCCATGGTTAAAGTCTTGTTTATGGTTTTTAGAGAAAGTGACTTGGATCCTCAGCTCAACTTACATCCCTTGGCATCGGTTGCTTAACTTCACACATTTATCGTGCATCATCAGTCGTAAGTGGTAGCGCACCAATTTAGAACTATGAGACCAATAATTCACTATAGGAAACTCTATCATATTGAACTCTTTTTGTTCTTTCAATCGTCTCTTCTATTCTTCCTCGGCCTCATGGTTGCATCATGTACAAAGTACTTTAGTAGGTTATTTAGCATTTTTGGTCAAATACTCCTCCCTGAGCTTAACATTATTCTTCCAGACTTTTCTAGATTATGTATAGCCCAAGTCCACCTTAACCATAGGTTTGGTTAAGTTTAAGATGGTGGTCGAAACCACACTCACTTCAGCCGATGGAAAATGATTGTTGTCCACTTCCATTAATCTCCATCTTTTTCTTTAGGAACTTAAATGTCCCCATTGTCTATTATGGTATTCCTTAAGACCACATGGTAAACAGTTTGATACGTCCACATGTCATGCCACTTGCATAATAGATTCTTCATACCTTCAGTAGTGGGCATAATGTGGCCATCAAGTAATTTAATTTCCTTTTTTGGCAGTAGATAATCATAAATTTGATCGGCATTGGAGATGTTGAAGTTGTAGTTCTTTTCTAAATTGGGCCCACTCTTTTTCATGTCAATGGCCAATTGAAGAAAATTTTGGTTGCTTGATGGCCTTGCAAGAGCTTTGCAAACATATGACCAAGTGGCTACAACTTTTGCTGCGTCAATTTCAGCTGCTTCCTATTCATTTTCTTGGCCATCATTCTAGACCAAATAAACTTCAGTTTTTAGTCTTTGTAATATGATCCTCTAGATGAGTTCTTTCTATGATACTCCTATTTCAAGATGCATTCATACCAAGCAGCCCGAAGATAAACTTGAATAAGTCATAAAACTTCATCCTCTCAAACTTCTTTCAAAGCTTGTATCTTAGTCTACCTTGGGGCAATTGACGAATTTCCTTTTTGATATCTCAAAGTGAGATTTGACACTCACTCTTTTGAATCGAGCAATAAAGCTCTTTACCAACTCTCGTTCCATTCACCGCAGACGCAATAAGTAGACCATGGAGATCTGCAGCTCAATTCTGTAGAATTGTTCATGAAATTTCTGCTCAAAATTTTTCCTGTTGTAGTTGAGTTTAGTTGCAGGTTAATGCACCAGTAAGAAAGCAGAAGCTTCAAAAGAATTAACAAAACAGTTAAAGTTTCAGAAAATCGTTGGTTGTCAATGCTTGAATAGTTAATCGGCATATGTGTTCCATAGTGGATTGGTTCTCTTCCCTAATAATAGGTGAAGTCAAGAAAATTATATCCTTTGAAAATTCAATCTGGTCTATAGCATTAGGGTAAGACCTTCTTTAAGATGGTTGGTCAATTCTTTTAAGTGCATGACCTATAATATCTTAGATGATTGTTTCAACGGCCCCTCTGTCCATGCATTGCCTTCATCCAAATGTGAATACTATGTTTGTTCCTTTATGCTGGGCCATGGAAATTAGCATGATATTGGTGAGCTTTATTGTGGCCGAAATGCTTTGCATACCTCCCACCATGAATTTAGTTATGAGCTGGTAGGTTGACATAAGGTTATATGTCAACTTTACCTCAATGTCCATTAAGTAAGGCTTGCAAAGCATGAACCATTAGCTGTTCTTGACCATCTCTAACGTTATTGTCTTGGTTGTCAGCAAATCTTCGACCTGAACTTGGTTCCTTACTGGTCATAAAATGTATAGTTGGATTTGTTGTTCTAGCATATCATTGCTTCATTTCCATTATACCCAGTCTGAAAGACTAGTGCCTTGATCCTTGATGTGTTGTCATTGGGTATTGTCAAAAAGCCTCCATCTATTGCTCATTATGGCCATTAGTTGGCCTTACACCATCCAACGCAGCTTGGCTAACTTGTAATTGTTTAAGCAACAAATCCATAGTACCCTACATTATCCACTGTGGGTCTCTTGAAATATTTATGTCTTCTAAGATAATTTACGGATCGAATCATAGGTAGACATCACAGTCTTCTTTGTAGTATTGTTGGCTTCCATTTTCTGACCATCTTTATGAGACACGTTTTGGTTGCTATTGTTGATGTGGATGTTAAAATCTTAAGCCGTTTGTCGAGTCTCTTTGTTTTTGATTGAAATTGTTATCCCACTGGGTGTGCCATAAAGATATGTTGGTTAAATCTCTTAGGGCTCGAACATGCTACTTCAAACCTACAACTGTTAAAAAAAATAATAAATATGGCCAAATGAATCAAAACTACTCAGGAAAGTGTATTAACTATAAAGAACACAATAATTAAAGGTTGTTATTGCTTTTAAGATCAAAAGATTTAGTAAATAAAATTTTAATTAAGAACAATTGACTAGCTAAAGTAAACAGTACTAATGAGAATTAACTAAATAATCTAGATTTCTAGTTGTGTGTTAATTGAGGATCCCTTCAAATTTTGTAAAGCTTCAATATATATGTGAGAAACTTCCAAAGTTGCTTGTTCGGCTTCCGATAAAAACTAGTCCACGCTTTCATTTTCAATTCCACCCATCTATACTCTTATAAGTTTAATAAATTTTCTTCTCCATACAATGTGGAATAATACTATTTAGTCGAATAATAAAAAAAATTGCAGAAATTAAATATTAATTTAAAATTTTAATATATATGGTACAAACAAATGAGATTATTTCCAAATTATCTCTAAACCATTGGATCTAAAAGGTTAACATAGCACAATTTGATTTACTCAAATTGAGATCTTTCGTTTCAAATGAATTAGAGATCCTTGTCTAATCATCAGTTCATCACCCTCCAAAAGCACGAATATGAAGAGCTACCTTAGATAGCTTCTCAATTTTTGCTTATAGCACAATTAGGATTTCAATTTCAAATTTACTAATATAACCTCCAAATAATATATTTTTATATTTTTTTGTATATTGAGATAGTNGTCAGCCAGAAGAAGGGCAACCTCAAGTTGAAGGAGGCTGAGCTGAAGCTCAGTGATGCAGAGATAAGGAAGAAAGACCAGCTTCTCACAGCATCGGCTACGTGGCTTAAAGAGCATGTCAAGGAATCAGAGGGGCTGAAAGCTGAGCTCGAGGAGGCAAAGAGGAACCTCCAGCTGAAGGACAATGAGATTACGAGGTTGTATGACGAGGCTGAGGGTCAATTCTATGCAGGAGCCGACTCTGCTGTCGGGTTTATCAAGTCTAAGTTCCCAGACCTTGACTACAACTTCCTAGACCAGTCGGTGGATCAAGCCTCGATTCCTGCCGCTTCAACTTCTGAACCGTCTGATTCGTCAGCTCCTCCTTCAGAGCCGTCTTCCTCTGCTCCTGCCTTGGCTTCGGGCTCTTCTCCTGCTGCTTATTCTCTTCTCAACTTGAGCTGTCCTCCGGCTGCGTAGCTATCGGCAGCTTCCGCCTCTCTTGACCAATTTTTCTTTTTCTGTTTTTTACATGCTTGTAATTAAGACTGTTCCTGGCGTGTTAAGGCCAGAGTTAATTTCCGTTTAACCATTTCGCAATACTATTGAAAGAACTGAATAGAAGTTTTATCTTTGTGCATCTGATATATATTTGTGTTACTACACATTTTTTATTTTTTTTTATTTTTTGAAATCGTGTCCTGGTGCCTCTGTAGCCCTCTACTCTTCCCTATTTGTCAGTAGAGAGGCTGGGAAGAGTTAACGTGCGCGGTGGTAACTNTATAAACACGCTTACAGGCTTACAGCTAGATAACAGTAATATATATATATATATATTCACACCAAAAAAAAATATAATATTAATATATACTCTATTACCAAAAAGAAGAAAAAAACATTAAAATATATTAGTTTACTCAAACGTCAATGCCATGTCTTTATTCAAAAAGAAAAAAAGAAAAAAAAAATTTCCTTAGCGTACCACAAAAATTGAAAAATTAAATTTTACTAATTAAACGCCTCATGATAGAGTCAAGATTTAGACCGTTGATCGCGCGCGACCCAGTTTTTTGAAAGGATGGTTTGGATGGCTTAAATTCTTGGGGTTTGCACCATTAATATATTATTATTTTTTTGATGAAGTTTGCACCATTATTATCATTCTCCATTTTGATGTAAATTAATTAAGAAAAAATATATTATTTGCCACCGACGGAGCACTAGAAAATTTTTTATTTTAGCTAACAATTTAATTAATTATTATTAAAAAAATTATTTTCTCATACTACATAAAGTGTGGTAGTAAAAATTAATTCATTTTTTTCTTTTTATTTCCATATAATTTGTGAATTGGTACAACTTATGATAAAATTTACTTATCTATTAAAGTTGGGTGTATGATCCTGATCATGATTATGATCTATCCTCATCAACTAAGATGACATAATTAATCTGTTGGGTGCTCTATATATTGATATATACATAATTATATTAGTAAATTAAATCACTCAAGATACAATTAAAATTAAAATTAAAAACAAACATAGCAACACCTAAAAACTGGAGAGATGGCATCATCATCACTGGCTAATGTCTTTTTCTTCTTTTTTTCTTTTTTGATGAATATCACTAGCTATTGGCATACATGCAATTGCATGATAAAGGGTAGTAATGTCATTTCAAAAGAGTTCGGTAATAAAGCATACATGAAAAAGATGGATTAGTAAATTGTTAATGAGAGAACTTAAAAGCATGGAATCCACAAATATATAATTCTTTTTTCCTTTTTTTGGAATGGATGGAATCCACATATATGATATAACTTTACTCAATACTAGAGGCAGTAGAAGCTATGTAATATGCTACACAAAACAGCGCATGAACAAAACACAGAATCCCTCCAATGGACAGAAAATGATGGTGAGTGAAACCACATGATCCTCTTGATTTGTTGTTCGACAAAGTCCCTATCACCAGCATGGACAATCCAATGGCCAATATGATCCTGATCACCAATCACACCAAAAAGCAAGATTAAGGAAATCAACAGTATGATGACGATGATGAGAGTCTTCAGACAAAAATTGATCGAGACAAAGGGTACAGGTACCAGGTGCACAGCTACTGCTATGGACAATAATGGCCGAGTTGTGAAATGAGTTTGAACTTTGACTCAGCAAGAAATTGGGATATATTATTTAATTTATACTATATACATACATACCAGGTGAAAATGAAGCATGCCACTGAGAGTTGCCTATTAGGGGAAGCCTTTTGAAGCTCTTCTTGAGAACAAAAGCAATTACACCCACCAAGCAAATTAGCAATGACATGAGCTACACCCAAAAGTGCTGCTGCAGCTAACCCAAGCTTGAAAGCTTCGTGGCTTGGGTCTCTACACTCGAATATCCACAGCCTCAAGTGCTTTACCTGTTGCAAAAACAGGAAGAAAAATAAAAAATAAATAGTAGAAAAAAATTAGCTCAATATAACATGAATAGTATGCTATACTATATTTGAATGCTTAGGAAGTAGTACTTAATAGGTATCATATACTAAGCATATACATATATAGTTTGTTTATTACTAAATTTTTGTTTGATTGAGAAATCAAATGGAGGGCATACCTCATTCTGTGCAATCTCAGCTTTGATGCCAAGAATCCCAGCTAAGATGTCAAGCGCCACAATCAAGAGACAAACAAAAATACCTCCTGCTTTAACCATTTTGATGAGCTCTCCGTTTTGTCAATAGTGGCGAGTTTATAATTATTAAATCAGAGATGAGAAGGAGAAGGGAAACCAAAAGAAAGATTTGGAAGAGGAATTTAAAGGGGTAGTAAAGTAAGTAATAGGGGAATGAAAAATAGATGGGACAAGTGGGTGAAAGCTTCTTTTGTCTCAACAGTAGTACAAAAAACTTTACTTTGCTTTTTGGGTGGGTTTTCTTTCTCTTTCTTTTTTTTCTTCCAGGATTCCTTTCACGGGAGAAGAAAGGAAAGTAGGGTATAAAACAGCTCATAGAAGAGCGTGCAATGCCTAGGGGCATCTGAACACCCTTGGCCTCACCTGGATCAATCAGCTGATCTTCAGGACTCTTTTTGACTTTTGTTCTACAGATTTAATTTGGAAACCTATTAATTAATTATCTCAATTAATCCTCTTGTAAGTAACAATATCAATCAAAATTTTGAAAATCTATAAATAAACTAGTAATAATAACTATTATTATTAGAGCTTACAATTTAAGTATAATACATTTTTAAAATGATCCATTAATTAACATATACAGTTAACACAATTATAAATGAATCACTAAATAAATAAATTAATTTAATTTAAAATTGACACGAATAAATTAAATTAATCAATATAAATTTAAAATAATAATAAATATATATATTTTTAACATGAAATTAATAACATAATATAAATAATAATAATATTTAATTTAATTTGGTTAAATAGATCAATTCGTTAACACTGATAATATTAGAACTGTACAAAAAAATAGATCAATTTAATTCAATTTATTTAATTAGATCGGTTATTTTATTATAATTAGATTTGATTGGTTTTAAAAATTTAAAATTGATAGTCGGTTCGGTTTTTGACATTACAAATTGATAAAACCGATCCAAACCGAACCAATCTGATAAATTTTTTTTTTTTTAGACAAACCCTGTCAAGCGCTACTCCAAGCGCTTAGTCCTACAATTATTTTAGAAAAAAATATAAATTAGTTTAATATTACTGATATATAAACTTTGTTGTATTAGTTTAAATTAGAAGTTGAATTACTAGATTATTGTATAAGTGTAGTAATATTTTTTTTTTGTTTAATATGTTTACTTCTCCTGTTTTTTTTTAATCATTTATGTGTTAGATTTTGAAAAAAAACTTAATTTTTAAAACAAAGTTTAAGACTAATAAATTTTTAGCATAAAAAATAGCTCAAATATTAAATATTTAAAATAAAAAAGTTCAAAAATTAAATTTTAAAAAGTTTTAAAAAATTAAATAAAAGTTAAAATCAAACTGATCCAATCTAATTACTAATTAGATTATATTGGATTAGATTTGATGTATAAATCATATCAGATTGAAAAAAATAAAACCGATTACTAATTGTATCGAATTTGTTATTTTTAAAATAAATTAATTTTAAACCAATAAACATCTTTATATAATTCATATGTATATCAGTATATGTTAGAATTAAATAGTTTCAATATAATTAATAAATAAATCGATACAATATAACACGCAAACACGAATTGCAAACTGATATTCTCTATACAAATCCTCAAATTGATTTTGGGATAGTGTCCAGAAGTTCAAGCATGAAGATTCCAATAATAAATCATAAATCAATATTTCATCAAATTAACTCACGATCTTATTGAAAAACATATAATAAACTGCTGGACCTTATATAGTAATATTTAAAAAAAATAAAAATAAAAGGTAGAAAAGTAACTTGAATAAAGTAAAGTAAAAAAGAGATTAATTAGAGGCTTATGTTTTTTGCCAGAAGCAGACAGAGCAATGCCAATTTTGGGGCAACTGGTGGAGTGGGAACGAAGGAGCACAATGATGTGATACTCAGACGAAAAGAAAAGCTTGTCTGGTTTTAACAAATTGGAAGTGAGTATACTCGTATATTTGCACTTGCCTCTTCGTGTATACAGCTGTAGCCTGCTGGTAAAAGGTAGCAGAAAAAGCTAGATCCCCCCATTAATTAACATTATAAGGAAATTCCAAATAAAAATTTACAAAATTAATTACATCTTATTTTCCTCCTCAACATTGAATCCTGATAATGTATGGCTTTAATTATATTTCAATCCTGATAAGCTAGATCCACTCATTAATTAACATAATGAGATTTTAAATAAATTTCCTTTTAATTTTTTATTTTCCTTTTATGAGAGATTTTAGGATGAGTGAAACTTTAAAAGGAGATAATTAGGACATTTTTAATGACTTTTTAAAAATTTTATATTTTTTATTTTAAATAGCTATATTTTTTTTACTTTCAATAAATTTTTTAAACTAAAATAAAAAATAAAAAAAAAATATTGGATTTGACTCTTCAAAATGAAGACTCAAACCTATTTTTGATATAAAACTTTATTTATTATTGTATAATTTTTTATACGCACATATAATTAAATATATTAATTATAATTTTATATTTTAATTTTTTTTTCAAATTCTAATTTTGTATGGGGAAGATAAAAAAAAATATAAATCATAATTGTTTATAGAGATATGCAAAATAAAAAGTGACTATAAAAAATATTGTTGAAGTTGGAAAAAAAATTTACTCTTTATTTTTTAAAATTTTTTAACATACTTTTTATTTTAAAAATTATTATTTTTAAATAAAAAGCAACATTAAAAATACTCTTAGGCCTCTATAACTAACTAGCTAGTGCCCGTTTTGACTATTGTAATGACTCTCCAACTATTCTCTTCACATCTCATTATATCTAACTTTTTAAAATTTTAAAAAATATTTCATCAAATCTTTTAGAGGTTTGTACTAATTATAATTAATTTTTTCAAATTTTAAAAATTTCAACTAGCACTTTAAAAAAATATTAAAAAATTGAGTGATACAAATTTAAAAAGTTTTGATATTTATCACTAGTGGTGGTGATGATCATTAGTGGAATTCATATTGATTTGTCAAATACTAATTGAATACATTTAATTATAAATCAAATTTTTTATTAAAAAACTTAATTAGGAAAAACTAATTGTTTTAGAATAGCCAATTAAAATGTGAAATGGAATGTGAGTTTCAGTAGTGATCATTACCAGTTGTAACAAATAATAATTTTCAAATCTAAAAATTGTGAATGAAATAATAATAATAATAATAATAAATTTTTAAAATCGAAAGAGGAGTTATTGGTAAAGTTGTAGTTAAACTGAACCTCATGAGAGGAAATTGATATTAACCCTTTTAAAACCTAAACTAACGCTTTATCTATTTATAGAATTTATATTACTTTGATAGGTTGAAGGAAATGGACCACAAGGTGGTCAATGACATATACACGACTTTTGTCTATTTGTGCAATCCTTAACCACAATTGTCTATACATAAATTATTTAGACAACGGAAAAATGAGACAAACCATAGAATAGTCCTAAATTGACTTTCAATTGCTTTTCATAGAATAACCATATAATTTGGAAGAGATTTTTACCCAAGAAAAAACCAAATTTATAAGAGAATTCTGAGTCTTCCAGGTTTCTCTCCCTCCCACATTTACTAACCATCGTAATTTTCATCAGTACCATCAAGAAATAAACCAGTTTAGAATCTCTATTTTTGAAAATTGACTGAAGCATGTTAACTGATAAGAACAAAAATACATTGCTTCATACACCTTTACAACTTTTATTTACCTAGCAGGGCCCCAAATCCTCTTACTTGCTGGTCTCATTCATGTCTCACAATTTTCCTCCTGAAAACATAAACCTCATAAATTCTAATCAGCTTGGAAATTCGTTATAGACATGATTGAGTACCTCATAAAAAGACATATTTGATGATACCATATATTCCCATGGTCACATTTTTCTTTTTTCTCTTTGCCAAGTAAATTTAACTTTTGTCTCTTTCAATCTTGTAAAGATTAAAGGGGCCCAAGTTTGAAAATGTTGCCGAAAGTTTGCCGTCAATATGTCAAAGCATTCCAATGCTATCCGGTATCCAGCACCACATTTCTAAATAAGAACACAAGTTTAAGAAGCCCAACAAGCAATAGGGAAAGCTAGATTTATTGAGTGACCCTACATATGAACATTAGACAGAACTCATAAATATGGCCAAGAAAATTGAAAATCGTGGAATATGCATAATATATATACAAATTAATGCAATAAATCGGCAGCCTAAATGGGCCATAAATTGACACTTGAAGAGGCATACATACAAGTAGTAGACCAGACCAAATTATTGGGCTATAAACCTTTGATCTTTAATATATGTAAGTCGGCCGAAAACTAGAGCTCTCACTATTTGTACCCATTTTAGAAAGAGCGACAAAATGTCCACTTTAAGTTGGATTTCCATACCATCAGAATTGAATCAGAGAGATCAACCATCCATGGTCCACGAAAATAATATGGATTAAAAAGAGAAAATGTTGTTTGGGACCTAAACTGTAATTACAGAAGGTAGTTTGCTTTTCATAGTCAATTAGAGGTCATTACATCTGGTTGAACCCCAAAATTCCACATATCCGTTCTCAAAAGTCAAAAACACCTAAGTAAACCAAATGAAAATTACACTAGAAAATATTGTGTGAATCTGAATATAGATGGATACCTTCATTTCTTTACTTTTTTTTTTTTTTTTTTATCTTTTCCGTATATATACTTGGAAAAATTTGCGCGTATGCAAGAACAGCAGACGACATCAAGCAAGTTTAGAAGGATTTAGAATTGAGAAAAAGATTTGGGTTGGTGCAGAGAACTAGTCCTCGTCATCCTAGTGGGAGTGAGCTTCTTCAGCATATCCAGCTGCTCGACAGAGAAGACACAGCAACCCTGAGAAGAAAGCAAGGTTTGGGCGACTGGGGAGTTAACGAGAACCTGCAGAAGCTGGTTCCTATTCAGCCTCCCCAGGACCCCAAAGACGGAGCTGAGATCATCATCACCACGCACAGGATTCGGAAGGGAGGAGCGGGAAGGCATAGCATGGAGAGCTGCGAGCTGAGCCTGGAGGAACTTGACGTACTTGTAGGCCTCCTCGAGCATTGTAGCGATGTTCATCTTCTTGTCCCAGGGCAACAGTTTCTGCAAGTAGCGAGTCTTGTCGCTCAGCTTCTGGCGGCGTTGCCTGGCCAGAGCACTGCTGCGCGGGACCACCATAACCGGAGGGGAAGAGGACGAAGAAGCTGAAGCGGAAGCAGCAGCAACAGCAGCGTCCACGTCCTCATCGAGACGGCGGCGTTTGTGAAACGGAGGAAGTAAAGCAGGAATAGAAGTGGAGGAGTCGGCTGGGACGTCGAGGGAGAGGAGATCCGGTAAGCGATGGAAGAGGAGAGAATCGGTGTGCATGAAGTTGAAAGGCGGCTGAGAAAAGACTGGTGAGTCATCCGAAGCCAAGCCCAATGAGGGTTCGAGTTTGGGCAGCTTGAGAGTTTGAGAAGAGCCAGGGTCAGGGAAGAAGCCGAAAGTCCCAGAAACGGAAGGAGAAACAGAATGGGGATTGAAGGAGGAAGGAATATCAGGGTGTGGATTAAGCAAGTTGTGGTGGTGTTGGAGTTGGGGAACTGAGCTGAAGAAATCGAAATCGGGGTTGGAGGTGAGCAAGGAGAGGAGGCTGACGCCGGAGAACATGGTGTCGATGGAGGAGGAATCAATCTGACAAGTATCTCCTGCGCCAGGAAAAGGGAAGCTCGGGTTTTGGGAAAAACCCAAATGGAAAAAATTCTTCTCCATTTCTCTCTCTCTCTCTCACTCTCAGGTACACGCAAACACATGGTGATGGAGATTATGATTATATATAGAGGCCTGTGTGTCTGTCTCTCTCACAGTCTTACCTGGGCGTTACGACAAGGGAGGGGAGGGGGGTGGTGACGTGGAGTTAAAGGCGGCTACTTGGGGTGGTGGATGAATAAGATGATTGGCTCCGTACTATTTTGGAGAGAGGCGAGGGGAGGGTGGGGACCACGAAACCAACAAACGTATGGAAAAGAAACCGTCCGTCTGTTTGTCCGGTGAGGTGGTGGCTCTGATACGGTAATCAACACCTTTTTTTTTTGTCATTTTCCGCAATGCAGTGTAGAGGCCTGAATCCTGATGGCGTTTCAGGTCTTGCCTTGTCCCTTTTCGAATTACAAATTGAAGGCCATTGGATGGATGAATATGGAATATTAGCCGTTTTCTGCAATGCGAGTCCCTGTACGAGTACGACCACGGGATGCAATGCTTGTCTGTCGGCTGGGGTGATTAGGTCGCCCAAACGGTTTACACTCACCATTGACACCCCCACCCCTACCCCTTCTTTTTTCTGTTCCCAATAATACACTCTCCCTTCTCCTTATTTACGGCAATACCATTGGGCTCCTGGGACTGCTATGGCCTTTTTGTTGCTGTTTTTTATTTTCTACTCTTTTTATTTTATGTTTCAATTTTCTCAGAACACAAAACAAAATAATCACACAACAACAAAAAAAATGTTGCTATTGTGGTTCAACTGTAGCAGCCATTTATCATTCTTTTCTTGATTATATCTGAGATTTACAATGTTGTTAAGACCCTTGTATATTGACTTCGTAACTGATTGAATTTTCCCTAAAGATTGTTAGCATATGCTTTCACAAAATTGTTTTTGATAATTACAAGTAACTTATTACACCTAAAAAAATAATAAAGCTACAAATAATCTTGAGACAGCCAGACAATTGAACAAAGCCTTCGACAATTTTTTTTTTTCCCTTTTATATTTCTCTTTCAATTAGATCAGGGGGAAAACAAATGGCTCTAACACTAGATAATGAATTACAAATTACAAAGATTAAAAAGAAAAAAAAGAAAAAAACTGTACACAATAATGAAGAAAGCACTAGTGCAAGGGTGATGCTTTCAAACGATTTGCCCACATCAAACAGGGGCAGCTGTGACCTAGAATGGAGAGATCATACTGAAACAATTAATGAATTGGCCAGTGGTCCTGCTGGATACTCAAAAGATGGCCTTCATCGATCCCACATTGCCTGATATATTGCAGGTCTGTGCTTTAACCAATGCACCATCTCCCTGTCCAATGGAGAATTAGCTATGACAGAATCTAGCATAGGACTGCCAAGAACTTTTGGAGAGCTCTTGAATGACCATATTCGATCCTTGGGCCAAGGTCTTTGCGGCTGCTTCTCCTGGATAGTCAACCATATCGGCTAAGTAACACAAACATATTGATGAAGAAAATTACAATAAACAAAAAATTACACAAAAATATGTAACTTTTTACTAAGGTTGGGTGACCAGTGCAAGGCTAACCCCTAAGTATTTGATTTCCTTTACCTAATTATTTGTCTCATCAACCAGCTTATAAGCTTAAAGTTCAGCTTTAATAAATTAGATTCAGCCTGAAAAAGCTCAACCAAAATTATAGAAAAATTTAACTACTGTACTCTCTTGGAATGGCTCCACTCCAGTAGACGCTGTCCACTAATAATATAGTCTAAAATAAATAAAGAACCTCCAGAGAGAATCACAATTAAAATACGCATGCATGCATTTGAACCTGCTAAGGCAGCAGTTCAACAACTATCATCACAAATATGGTATCTATCTCGAGAGAGTAGACAAATCAAGGATTCTTCTCCTAAGAATAATGCAGTGCAGATAAAATACAAGGACAAACATACTGACATATTATGCATAAACCAGATTACTTGAATGAGCACGCATAGGAAAGATGAGTGGCATCAGACATGTTCTTTAAAGAACCCAAAGCACAAAATATCAGTAAGAAAAATTAGAACTCACCATCCTTGCCAGCATAAATCTCACTGTCTTAGGGCCATAAACACGCTGCCGAGAAGGCTTCTGAACTTTGGCATAGAAGGAACCAATATCAGGCAATGACAAGCAACCCCGACTAGCTTTGGCCAGGCTACAATCTGGGTCAGCATTAGTCTGGTTGTGCCAAAAAATCAGCTGCCCTAAACAATAATTCTCCCCGTACGTCTTGCTGTACTCCAGAAAACCTGACCCCAATTTATCTGTATACTTGGGGCCCAAGTCAAGTGGACTAATATATACTGGTGGAGAAGTTATGGCTTTGTATTCCTGAATGCAAAATGTAAGTTTTTTTTCAAATAAAAATAACAGTAACATGTTCTCAAGGATAAGAACCATGGTCATTAGTTCATAGTAGCAGGACATACCCGTATTCTGAAAAAGCACTTTGTGTAGGCATATGTATGGATCAAGTCTGCAGCAGCATCATGCCGAGACTTATATGTACATGGAAGATATCGGACCTCATCTCTTAACCTTGAAAAGAAACAGTTTGACATTTAAAAGTCAAAGCGTAATAGTGAAAATATTTTGAGTGCATATTGCTTACCATAACAAAGACTTTTTAAGTTCTTTCTGAATGTCATCAGAACCTGATGGATCGTGGGCATGAATCTTGGACTTCAAATCATTTAGCATTTTTTCCTCCACATGAGGAGCCAAGCTCTGAAGAAGTTCCTCAACAAGTGATCCCTCACCCTTCCAGAGGAAGGAAACAGCTTCTTCAAGACTCAACCTCTCCAGAGGAGGAGGAGAATTCTTTGGATTGCCAAAAATGCATCTCATAACATACCTGACCTGTAAATATCAGATAGGATATAAAAATCTAGATAGGGCCATGGAACAAACATGATGACTTTTCTATTATAGCAGATATCCAGAATCTACAAATAAAATCTCATAGAGTGCACAATATCTCAGATATGTACAGTCCCAAGACTCCAAACAATCAAATCCATACAGAAATAACAAGCAAGTGTTGAGAGGTTGACTTCAAAACTTGGAAGTACAATTTACAGTGATAGAAATAGCATGGAAAACTAGGTTGTGTTTTCTTTTAAAGATAAGGGCAGGGTAAGTTGAACGAACCACTACATCAAAATCATTTTATGATGCAACTCCCTCGTATACAATGGATAATGTATACATACGTACCTGATACTATCATACCCTCTATAAACTACATAAATAATAACACAGCTTTTAAACCATAAGATAAAAGCACTCTAAATAGGTTAAAGTAACTATGTTTGCCCTATTTCCAAAAAAATGGTTAGCATTGTTTTTAAGGTATACTCTCATATCAGGATGACCTGCACTGTTAATTCAATTAATTGTCCACGACTTATGTCATATCTATATAACAATTAAGGTATAAAATAAAACAATAATAAAAATAAAAAAGAAAGAGCAAGATAGATACAAGCTGTTTGCAAAAAGGAAAAAAAACAAGCACCTTGTCAAGAGTAACTGCCAAATTCTGAAGCCTTTGGTTGTAAACACCCTCAGCCTGTCTCATGCAAAAAACATATATATCTAATAATTAATCCAAGCACACACCCATAAAAAGTAGCAAATGGAGACAGAGACCAAGCATTCAATAACTTCACCTGAACCTCAGCATCACTCTTCTCAACCTCCAGACAAATATCTGAAAAATATTTTCTCTTTTCTTCCAAATTATGCTTTAGGATCTCTTCAGGAAGCTTTGTTCTTTCAAAGTTTATGAACCTCACCTTCAACAAAAATAAAGTTTTAAGGAAAACAAATGAGAACTAAGAAAATTACTCCATAGAATGAAATAGGTAACAGAGAGATGGCATACCAGGCGCGCTGAATATGCAACAAGCCAATCTGGCAACCCACCAAGCAAACAATTGCCTAAACCAGCCCTTCCCAAGTCAAGATAATCCTCTTCAGACACTGAATTTATATCACAAGCTTCTAACATCAATTGATGTCGATCCAGAATTCCATGCCACTCCTCAAGCACCTAAAAGAAATGAAAGACATTCTAGTTAACTTAAACTAAAACCAAAATGAAACCCAAGGGAGAAACACACCAACACATGCCTTGGGAGACAAACATTCAGAAGGTAAAGAAGAAGTTAGCTTCCCCCAAAAGAACCTGACCTCCAAGATATCAAACTGTAGCACTTATAAATTGGCATACCTTTTGAAAAGCCCCTTCGCCTGTCAAATTCAAGTAGCTTCCCCGGCAGACTTGGCTGCCACACAAACAAACAGACGCTTCATATTCTTCCTTGCTCTGTTGCAAAAATGAAGGGACATTAATGGTTATATACCAAACTAGACCAACCTATACATACAAATGGTAAATGGATGTATGAAACTACACCGTTTTTAAGAGGTACACAAATCAAGCTAAAGAGACACACCTCCGTTACAGAATTATAATCGAATGTGATCTCCTCACCATGCTGAATTTCACGTACAGTATAAATTCCAATCTGGTAATGACCATCTACAGCAGTAACCCTGCATTCAATAAGCAGAAATTTAGCTAAAATGTTTACCAGTATTATCAAAAATCAAGCAAGCAATTTAAAATGGACAACCTACACGAAAACTTAACTTCTAGGTTCCAACATCCAAAAGTAACAAAGGAGAAAAATATGATGAAGATGAATGATGATGGCCATAGAACTTACTTTGCTTCACAATTAGGTCGACACGAGTGACAAATTCGACTTGCATAATTTGCCTTATGCATGGCATCAACAACAACTAAATCATACCCATCAGCATCACCCTGTCAGATAGCAGTGAATGATCAGATGAAATATTCAACAAAGCAAAGAAATAGAGAAATTTTGTTGAAATCAGAGCACCTTAGGCCTCTCAAGATAAATATTGTAAAACTCTGGAGCTGGATCTTTATTATTTTTTTGCAAAGAGCGAATCCCATCTTGCTTTTCAAACCACTTCCAAACAGGATAGACCTACCAAAAAAAATTTCAAGGGCAGTGAAAATAAAATATATTATAATTCCAGAATTATAGAACTTGTGAGGAATAATAGCTAAAGCAAGAACACAAAAGCAAGATGAATAGAAAAACATTATGAGGAAGCATAAACTTCATCAATATTTAGCATCATGGGCTGTATGTAAACCAGCATCCATATGTAAAGATGCACATATCAATAATAGATATTTGTTGCAAAAAGTGCTTAAGAAAAAATATGCTTGCTAAACCGTAATTATCGCCATAGTGAAATAATATAGATACTTAAACTCAATACAATAATAGTTGTTGGGATTAAACAAAAGTACTTAACAGTTGAGGACTATAATCATCTCTCATGCACCTATAAGTTATAACCATATCAGGACTCAACACATACTAGTTAAGAAAATAAACTGAGATAAGTAAAACTTTCAAACTGCACCACGTTTTACAGGTCTTTCACTGCTGCAGTACATAGGTACACCCATTGGGCGCATTGCGAACGTACTGACACATTATAAATGAAGAACTTCTACAAACCTAAACAAACGATCTCCAAGATCCCAGTATTCTAATAAGAATGATCTCCAAGATCCCAGGATTCTAATAAGAATGTATCAAAACTTTTACCAGAAGATGCCACTAAAAAGTGACCTGTTGTATGATTGCACTAACAATCCTACCAGGATGGAGACAGATGGCAAAAATAAACATGTAAATATTAACATTTGAAACACATAACTCAACAATTAGAAGATCGAACTTTTTGCTTAGAAAAAATTTCAATAAACTAATATGAACCGTACCTCTCCCAAAAACTCAACAACAAAATCTTCTTCTCTAAAACCACCTTCTTTATTGCATACAACTCCAAGCCCCTGATCAATGTTAACCAGTAGACAATTACAAAAAGAAACAAGCAAGTTGATGAACTTCCACATAAAACATCACAAAGGAAAAGAAATATGTTTAAGATCTAGCACTAAAGAATGGAATGCATGTACCTTTCTGTAAGCAACATACTTGTCATCATGGCGGCTTTCCATGGCCTTCAAGATACCCTGGCACATTCTCACAGTTCTGGTATCTCCATACTCTTCAGAAGCTTTCCAAATTTCTTCAATAACAGGCTGCAAAGCATACATCATAGGAGTATTTCCAGTTCCAGTTAAGTACCTAACTTGCTGATTGAGGGTGCGAAGGAGTACGTCTTCAATAAACAAATGCTTCTTTGAAAGGGGCCAATCCAGTTCCTCTGGCATTGAATCAAGTAAAAGATTGTGGGTGTAGGGATCAATTCCATATACTTCTTGCTCTATAACCTCACTTCCAAGTTGTTTTCTGGGCTTATAATCCTTGACTTCAGGAAGTTCCATATCCGTCTCCTCAGTCCCATTTTTCTGTGCATTAAGCTTCTCAACATAATCATCTGGTAAAGATACTTGCATCTTCCGCTCTACTTCCTCCTCATCTGCTACAATTACATATTGATCAATAACTTCATATTTCCTTGTAACAGGAGGAACCAGGCTTGCTTTTGTCATGCGAGCACCCCATTCACGATCTACAGTCATAGAATCCAAACCCTCATCAAGTGTAAAGTATCCATCTCCCCTTGACTGTCCAGTTCGACCTTCTGACTTGTCACTTTCTGTATCTGAGATGGTACTCTCACTATCAACTTTGCTATCATCAGATGACCTGCCAAGATCATCAGAAGTTTCACTTTCTGAATCTAAAGATTTTTTATTCAATCTGGATAACCGCCTTCTGATTTCTCGATCAGATGCATCCTCTCCAAAATCAATACCACCGTTCATGAAGGAAACTCCGTTGCTCCTATTCAAGTACTTTCTTTCAGTTACTTTAATGAGCTTCTTTTTATACTTAGTAGTAGATGAGTCATCTTCCCATGACTTGATCATCTCATCTTTTTCATAAGAAGACTTAGACCCCTCTTCCAAACGTGTCGCCAGTTGAATAAACAATGTGATAATACGATTCATGTCAGCATCACTGCGATTCTTTGCTCTGCATCAAGACAGTAAGCATATAAACTACAGAATAACAAGAGCTTTTTATCCCAATTTCAATAAAAGCCCTAAAGTTTGGTAACAAAAGATGAGAAGACGGCGGCGGGGGGGGNGGGGGGGGGGGGGTTGGTGGGAAGGGAGGGAGGAAAAGCAATAAAAAAATAACTTACTTTATAGCATCACGACACATTCGACTGATGTCCTCCTTGACAGAGCTTAGTCCACGACCAATATAATAACCCTTTTTCATTTTATCCTGAATTTCTGCAACCTGCCCAACAAGGAGAGCGTAAAACTTGATATAAACAAATTGTTATAAACATCTTACATATGCACAAAGAACAAAAAAAAAAATTAACGACCATGTACCTTGGGCACAAAGAAGTCAAAGGTATTCTCCTTCATGATATCCTTCAAACTTGACGCAAGAAATTCTTCCATCCTTTTATACCCATTTTCAGATTTCTTAATCGACCATTGTCTCATTCGTGCATCCCTAGATAGTATGGACGAGGACCTTCGAGCATCAAAGAGTTTAGAACGTTTGTATAAACTTCTTCGGAATAATTGATTTGATGAGTCTCTCTTATTCACACTATCAAAATACTGTTTTAGGTCACCAAAATCATCTGTATCGCCACCCAGAGCCTTAAACTTAGAAGCTGATGAGGATTTGTCAGTGATCTGCTTCAGACTCCTCATTTTGGAATGTGAGTCATCAAAGTTCTTCATTCCACGTGAATAACGGCTCTTAATCCAGTTCACATTCTGAAATTTAAGGACCAACTCTGAAAACTGGCTGCAACCCCTAATATCTATAGTAGACAAACAAGGAAATGAACAAAGAATTTCTTCAAGTGTGCTGGAGGAGATGTTGATGCAACCAACTAAAAGCACGGAATTGATCTTATCTTTGCCATAACCACTCTGCAAACAAACATTAACATTAAACTTGACAGAGGTAAACATATACCCCACTAATCTGCAATTACAAACAAAAGTAAAACCTACCATAATGTTCAAGAAGATGGAGTCAGTGCAGTTAGGCCCCAAACATGACAAGTCAATCTGTCTTGAAATGTCCTTGTAAAACCTGACAGCAGCTCTCCAGTGCTTACAAGTCAAAGAAGCAATTGCAAGGGATTTCACATCAGATCCCAAAAAATGAAAGACCCTCGCCAGCACATGACCATTCAATAAACCCCAGCTTCCCATCTCTGAGTCAGAACTTAGACTCTCTTCACTGTAAAAGGATGAATCACCGCACAAATCGTCGAATGTTGATTCTTCCTTTTGAACTGTCTGTACATCATCATCAATTTCATAATCATCTTCACTTTCATACAAAAGCCGGGCTCTTTTGGCCGAACGTGCATCACCTTCTGTAGCAATCCATGTCACCCATCCCCAAATACATACATAAATGAATTAGAATATACCAAGGTACATATGGATGAAAACTACATATATACACACAGCAAGCAGTGATGAAATACAAGAAATTTTGTTGACAAGGTACAAAGATACCATTACACAGAAAGCATGCAAGAAAACTGAAATATCAACCAAAGAAACAGCAAAGAGTCGCACAATTACAGGATGACACAAACTAAAAAAATAGGAATTCATGCAAGTTAATACCAAACAAAACAGGAAAGGCAATGGATAGTATAAGAGTGCAAGAAACAAGTTACAATCCTCAAATGCAATATGAGAGAAACAGATTAAACTAACTCATATATTTGCAATAAAAGCAGCAATTGCACATAAACAATGACTTAGGCTGCTGCCTGCCTAAAGATTGCAATAGGTTTTATCCACTAAACGTGTGCCAACATGAGAAGGGAAAAAAAAAAAAAATTAATTCTGACGTACCTCATTCTCCAACTAATTTTTCTATTAGCTAAAAACAAACTGGGACATATGAAATTTATAAGGACTACTCCATACCTGCTTTCCAGTAAATGTGCTTCTCCATCTCTTTCTTTGGCTGTTTTGCATTTATCCATGGATCTAAAACCTGATTTATAGCAGCAGCGAATTCCCGGGTCTTGTATGATTTCATCACCCATTCGTGTAGCTTTCCACAGGTATATCCGATGAACTGAGGGTGCAGATTGTGAAATAAACTGGGCTTTACATTGCCCCAAGATTGCATTATAGGAGGTCCAGAAGAATCACTTAAATTGTTCTCCTGCTGACTCTTGGCAGTAGCTTCAGAAGTCTCTGCAGCAGAAGTAACTGAAACCCAGATTCTATCAAATTTCCGGAAAACACTGCTATAGTTTTGGATAGTTCCTTGATCAACCAAGGCCTGTAGCTCTGAAAAGGTTGAAGGTCCTTGTTCGTGCCCAGCACCATCAAGGTAATACCACTCACCCAAATGTAACTGCAAGTCATCTACTGTGCAAATTCGATCTTTTGGGGTGTTAATTGATGCATTGCATTTCAAAGAGCCGTGCAGACCTTGATCGCTTATGGTTCTCGATTGAATATCACCTTCTGCTGACGATCTCTTGCCATCACTACTCGCGGAACATGACCGAGCAGTTCTCGAAGAATACCTCTCTTTTCCTCGAACTTTCATGCGAGGTTCAGAAACAAATGAACCATGGTCTTGAACCACACATGCATTTATCCTGACTACTGGTAGAATTGTTCCTTTTACTCCTCTAATGACAGTTGGCTTACTTTGAATTGATCTATTCACGCCACTACAGTCACTCTTCTCATCCGGTGTTGAAAAGGCCCAAGGAGGTAGATCAAGCCTTCTGCTATGTGAAGGATAATATAATTCATCTTTCCGAAGCCAACGAGGGTCCTCACACCCAGACTTAGGCATCTGACATAATGGAAAACCATCATTGAGAACAAATTTCTTCCTAGAAGATCTATCTTGGGAAGCTTCATCATTTCGCTTCCAATCGCCACCCTTACATGACCATCTACCAGAAAACCAGTCAACAGAATCACCATGAGTAAAACCATGATCCTTGTCTAAAGGTGCACTGGATCTGGATTCTGTCATTTCCTGTAATTTGATATCAAAGTGAAATGATGATTCTTCAACTGTAGAATCATTACGTTCACTGATGAGACCAAGACTCGAAGTAAAACCTGCAAGTGCCGAGAATGGACTTTTCAATGAGATCCATGTGATGAGGTGCAGAGACATGTATCAGTACATTTATTTGATGCGTAACTAATAACTTGTTCAACTCTTCTATAAGGGGGTAACTTATTAACTCAGGTAAAAGTACGTAAAATCTATGTGATGTTTAATTTCAACTTCCATAAAATGTAACATCAAAATAATGTCAAATTTTTACTTTCCATATTGGACAGAATAATTTAAAAGCAAAAAATGAAAGTGAGTCAATGTGCTGAACTTCCAGAAGATGGAATTTTCCTACAAGATAACCTCAAATGATTAGAGTTATCCAAAAATGAATAGAAATAATACATTCATGTGTGTTTAAGTATGTATGCATTTTACATGTATGAGATTCAAAAATCAGTGTCAACCTACACATACCTTCGGTTTTTCCCAATCCATCCCACTGTGCATGTTCAAAAGCCATTTGTAGAACTTCTGCAGGATGATACAGTTCAAAAAACAGAGGCAATTTAGAAATTTCTGAACCGAAATAAAAAAATAATTGATATTTACAGTAAGTATGACATCATAACAGCAATTATCAACATAATGTAAAAACAAGAAACAAAAGTACCTCCAACAGCTTCAAGCTCCTTGCCAGGAATAACTGTGAAACCTTCCATAAGAGCACCAACCCTTTTATCAATGTGGAGATCTTCTCTAGGCTCAAAAGCCACTTCACTGCCATCTGGCTGCAGCGAAATTACTGCTGTTTCCTCAGTACTCAGAGTATCAGAGTGCCCAACATCGCCATTATCTGCCAGTAAATTACCAGAAGCTTCTGGAGGGCTCACCAACTGGGTTATAGAATCTGAGACAATGAATGGGAAATTCACAGTCACCAACGGGGAAACTGCCTTTTCAACAGTTACCCACCTATCACTGTCCAAATGCTTGACCATATGATCAGACATTAGTGCCCCTTCTTCCACAAGTGCCTTGAGATCACATAACGTAGAAGGCCCACATTCCATGCCAAAATAATCAAGGTAAAACCATTTCCCTGTGGATGAATCAGAAACCACTGAAACATGTGGAGGTGTGTCGCAAATATCCATGTCTTCTTCCATAGAAGGTAGCTCTTCGAGCGGAACTCCACTTATATGAGAAGTTTCTTTGCAATTTAAACTTGGGCTTTCTGACTGCTCCTCTTTGTGAACCTCAGAAGTCGCATTGGTCTCTGTAGATTCACTGATATTGAGCATACTGCTCTTATCTTGAGATTCTTTAACTGAGCAACATAAATCTTTGACATTACATTCCCTCTGGACCAGCTTATCTTCTTGTCCTTTGTTACCATACTGGGAGTTGCGCTTTTCAGTTGATCCAACTTTCCGACCTACTTCTCTATGGTTATTAAGCCTAGTACGATCAAGCGGGGAGCGCTCCAAATAGTTTGGAGTGTGATCCCTCCTGTCATGGTGCCGGGTCCGGTCTTGTGGGGTAAGACTGCGGTTTCTATGGTCAAACAGACGACTTCGATCATATGGTGATCTCTCACGCCCATATGGGGATCTCTCCCGGCGGCCTGGACTCCGGTCCTGGTGATCATAATACCGGCCCCTCTCACGTGGGGACCGCTCCATATGTCCTGGAGTTCGCCCATGCCTGTCGTAAACAACTCTGGAAGTCAAATTAGATTCATAATGCCTGGAGTACTTGTCAGATGAAGATAGTCTGGATGAAGAAGAATTTCTATAAGACCTCTCTACAGAGTGGCGAGAATGGTGTTCTGCATGGACAGAGCGACTGCTGTCATCAGAAAGCCTCCTACTTTTTGAACCTGCATAATCTCCATAATCACCATAGTGTTTGCGGTCACTGACATCTGAATCAGTACCGTATCGCTTTAACCTATTAGCAGTAGAGTACTCTCTCCCATGATTCTTACCGTTGTTGCACTCATTCTTATATAAACCTTCCTCGTCAACAATTTTCGAACTGATCCTCATATTCCTCTCCAGGCCACTCTCCCACCTGGAAGCATTCTTGATGTGCTGAATCCCACTTCTATTAAACTCTTTCCTTCTAAAAGCATCATCACTCATATTTGTATACCTTCCAGAAGGTGGCGTGCGCTCATGCTCAAACTTCCACCCTTTGTCCTTACCTGGGTCATACCTGCGCATTTTATTGTAATTGTAATCATCTTTGGCCACTTCTCCTTTCTGCCATCTGTCAGGAAGGAACTCTCCTTTTTCAATTTCATCTCTGGGCGGTGCCCTCCACGGTCCAAACTCAACTTCACCTTTCTTAGTCTTCTCGGAAATCATCTCCCCCTTCTCCACATCTGCTCTTCGCCATTTACCAGAAATGCACTCTCCCTTTTCTGCTTCAATTTTCCTCCATTTCTCACCAACAATCTCTCCTTTCTCAACATCACTTCTCCTAGACTTTTCTGGCACAAATTCCCCATTTTCCACTTCACCCTTGGGCCATTTCATAGTCCCTAACTCACCCTCCTCTACTTCCTCCTTCTCCTCGCAATTGTTGCCGTTCTCAAATTCCCTAGCGCTACTCTTCCCACCTCTGTCCAATCCCAGTTGAAATCTCTCTGGGTCCCCGTTTCTCGTGACCTCTTCTTTCTTGGCCTTCATCTTCTTCTTCTTTCTCTCTGGGTCAACCAACTTGAGCGACTTGGAACTGAAGCCATTCTTGTTAGCATTCTTGCCTCCGCAAAGCGCAGTCTTCTCCGGAATTGGAAACCTCTCCATGATGTTATGTTGCAAACGCATGCATGCCACGCCTCCATCGCCCATGGAAATCCCAACTCTCTTCGCCGAATTCAAAGCCCTAATTGTCCCCTCCCCCGGGGCTATCGATGCTCATGCTGCAATTCCCTTCTACACTCTCTCTCTTTCTGATCCTTCGCTCCAATTGAAAACCCTATATTTCACGAAGTCAACAAAAGAAACACCATTAAGAACCCAATGTAGGGTTTGAAAAAAACATACACGCATACATATACTATTCCATCTAAGAATAAGCAAAAAGACCGCGAATTTGACAAGCTCAGTAAATCAAACCTCAGAACCCAGAAAATTAATAACTTTGCAAAATTCAGCGCTAGATAATTTTACCGAGAAAATTGAAGAGTTAAATGTACAGATCGTCGAGATAATCCAGCTCTGAACCGAACAACGTGTGAAGAAATAGACTTCGACGAACACAGATCGAAAACGTTGGGAATTAATAGCTGTTTCTCTTTGAGAAAATCGCTCTCTTGAGTCTCTCAGATACCTCTCTCGTGCTCTCTATGTGCAATATCTTTGTGTTCCGCTCTCGTTGTGTTCTTGTTCTTGGTCTGAATGAAACCTTCGTGTTATTATTTCTTTTTTCATTTCTTTTTTTTTCGCTTTCGTGCTTTTATAGTATTTTTCTATTTCCATCTTTGCCCTTTGCTTCTGCGTTTTCCAGTAGTGTAGTGTGGTAATTCTTAAAGTACGAATCTACCCTTCCAACTAGTACATACGTAGAGCAGAAGCCAAATCAGGTACAGTAGAAGGCCGTAGGTGGGAAGAGTTTGTCGGGCTCGAGTTGCCAGACTCAACGCAGAGTTGATTGTATGAGTTGACTCGACCATTATTTTGGTTTACTACAATATTTTACCTTTTTATTATTTTATTAGTTTATTATAAAATTAAAGAATGGAGAAAGACACTGGAATAGAAAAAAAAATAAAGAAAATAAATTTAGTTTACTAATTAATAGTAAATTTTAAATATTACAGTGCTATTATTTTAAAATTAAAAAAAGTTGCAAAATCAACTGGTTATAGAAAAATAAAATCCAGTACTCAACTTTAAAAGATTTTATTTTTATTTTTTTGTTAACTAATTTAAAGGAGATTGAAAAGATAATTTTAAGCAAACGAGTTTACTTTAGAGTAACTGAGTTGACTCGGTGACTCAAAAATTATTGTCCAGTCACTGCAGTAGTCAAATACGAGTCCTTGTATACAGTACGGCTGACTGGAAGGGTAAAACTACTGCAATGTATTTATAAAATCAACTGAGAATAATGTAGCATGGTTAAGGGAGGAGAGGGGTGAGTTTGTCATTTGGGTTAGCAGGGGTGTGTTGTGAGAATAAGAAATAGGTAAGGGATATTGATGTAAACTGGGGATGGTTTTGGCGCTCAAGTGTTGGCGAAAAATTTTGGGAAGGTTCAAATGGAGGGACTCCCAAGGTCATCGTGATTTTGCTGTGCTTGGGCTCGGCGCGTCTACTCCCTTTTGCGATTGGCAGGAGTCCAAAATTCCAGGAGCTTTTTCCATGTTCTATCATGTTTATTGTAATTTTTTATAATTGGCCTTATATTTGATAAGCTAACTTCAAGCCCAATAAAAAATATCACTTAAAACTTAAAAGAGTAAAAAAAAATCATATTATGTCATATGTTTACTACATAGCTAATAATTAGGCTTTTTCTGTAACGATGCATCTTTTGCTATTTTGATGCTCGCATTTTGCTTTTTATACTATTAAAAAATTGGCACAAGTATTATAAGTCGTTAATTTCGTACATTGCATATAAGCATGACATTCGACATTTTACAAAGGTAAATTGTTAAGTCCAACCTCTTTTTTACACGTGCTTGGCACCCACGACCATTTGCACCCATCTTATTTTTGTCCTTTTGTTTCACAATCAAAGGAATCATCCAATCTATAGCCACCCCCAGCACCATTAGAGCACCAAAACCATTACAGATGGTAAATCAGCGCCAGAGTTGGAAACCCTCACAATTCTGACGCAACTGCTTCCTCATGGCTCGTCTCGATTTTCCTTTCCCGAGACTTGTTCGTCGAGTTGTTTGAAGTTTATTGGAGGAGGAGATTAAATTTTGTTGATTTTGTGCATTCATGCATAGTTTTATTTTAATTCTTTATTTTTTGTATTTTTTTTAATTTCTGCAAAACATCATTTTACAATTCACACTTCCATTTTGTGGCTCAAACACTCTTTTTACTCATTCACAATCTTGCTCTTTTATCTCGCTTCACTTCCTCTGCTTTTTCCCCTATTTTTCGTTCCCAATTATCTTTTTTTACAAATTCGCTTTGTAGCTTTGCGATCTTCGAGACATATCTTTTTTGTCGATGGTAAGAAACTTCCTATGTTTCTTCCCTTTTTTTGATTTAATGCCCATTTCTATTATATATATATATATAATATATAAATATATTCTCTTTATCTCTTTGTAAAGAAATGGGAAACCCAGATTTTGAATTTAATCATATCTATATTTTGTTTTTCTCTTTATCTTTGTGTATCGTAGATTATGAAACTTGTTGTATGGTATAAATTGGAATGCGGGTTAGGAATTTTGCAAGCTGGATTTTTTCTTTATTCCTTTGATTAAAGGCTTAGTAGTTTTTGTTCTTCTTTAAGTAGGTGGTTGAGGTATATCAGAAATAAAGTTTAACCATTTTACTCTACGGCTGATGGATCGGTTTTATTTAGAGGGGCAAACCGAGAAGAAGGAAGAAGATCATGGGTGCCAAGCATGTGTAAAAAGGTTGGACTTACCATTTTACCCTTGCAAAATCTCGTGTATGGACTTGTGCAATGTAATGGACCTTATTTGAGAAAATTAACAATTTGAGGAGCTTATGCTCTTTTTCTATAGGACGGGAGCCATAGTTGCAATTTTGATAGTTCAGGTGGCCAAATACGAGCATCATGATAGTTCAAAAGGCATTGTTGCAAAAAAAGCCAAATAATTATGCACAAGGCTTTTTTTATCAGTAGTCAGGAATGACAATTTAGATCATGACACAATAATATAATTAAGAACGATAAAAAATGTATGATTCGGATCACAATCAAGTGAAACTATTGAAACTATTAAACACAATTAATAATCATGTCATTTTTAAGTTGACCCACTTAACTCAAAATTGATCCGCAGTAATCTATTTTATTAAACGTGTCACATTCAACCCGACATAAATATATATATATATATATCACAACCAAATTTAAATTTAATTGTAAATTACAATTTGATTGATTAACATAATATTTTTTAAAAGAAAAATATTTAATAAGTAGGGTTATAAAAGTAATTATATATTGTTATTTTATAAAAATAAAAATATACTACCAAATTGATTTGTCTAAATTCTGACTGTCTAAAGGAGCGCTAGCCCATAATAAACTACTTATTCGACTCAAACTCAAGACAAGAAGTTGTGGCGGCCAGTCGATTACATTAGGTCCTCCATCGTCATTCTTATTCGCTGCTCTTGTCATCAATTAGCCGCCGAATAGTTGCTGATTTTTATTCAAGGTATGTCTTTTCATAATTGTTTCATTTTTTTGTTTCTCTTTTCCCCTATCATCTCTTCTCGTTTTTGGGTAATCTAGGCTAAATATGAGGAAAATCGGAGGGGGGTTGATTTGTAATATTTGGGGAAAAATAGTTCGGGTTGGGGAAAAATAGCGTTTATTTATTTATTTGGATGATATCAGTTTATAGATATGATTCGTAAAAAAGATGAATGTTTTCTACTTCGTTATGAAAAATTAATGAGGTATTTTGTGTTGTTATAAACTTGTGTATGTAAAATAGAGATAAAAAAAAAATGTTTAAAAACATACAGTTATAAGCAATGTTAAAAGTAAAGCATATAAACACTATAAAATAATTATTAAGGTAATTATGTTGTTGAGATAAATTTAGTTTGAAGGACTATATTGTACTAATTTTGTTATACTGTATTGAACTGGAATGTATTATATTAGATTGAACTGTATTTATATTGTACAATGTTAGATATATGATTGAATTGTACCATAAATTTTTGTAAAAGAAATTAATTTTATCAAAATAAAATTAATTATTATTATTATTTATATAATATTCTTAACTATTTATATCATTAAAACTATAATAAGTATAGAAAATTAATTTTTTATTATTTTTTAGATTTATTTGAATAATTACATTATGTATAATGTATTAAATTGAATTATAACAAAATTATCTACAACTATATAACAAGTTTTTTTAATAAAAATTAATATAAAAAGTAAAAAATTAGTAATATTTGAATTTTTTTTTATATTCGTACAAAGAACAACTAGCATAAGTAAAAAAAAAATAAAGGGTTATCATATGTATAAATATATATAACAAAAAAGAGAAAAAAAAAACTGAACAAAATAGATTGAGAAAGTAAATAAAACAAAATATAAATCAGAACAAAAAAAAAATGATTGTGAAAGTATTGTGCACTTATGATCCATACTGCCTCTAAGCACAAATAGTGCACTTAGAATGTAAAAAAACCAAATAGAAAAGTATGCAGCATAAAGAGTGCATCTCTTTTTCCATGCTAAACAGAATATTGTATAAATTTTGTATATTATGGTCTTATTGACAGGTAGCCAAATATGTCATTAGTGTTTTAACTTTAGCTTGTTTTCTACATTTAATTTTTTTTTATATCAAAACTATATTTTACGTAGCACTTTTAGGTATTTTTTCCATTTCTATCTTTCAACTGTTGACAAATGCACATATATCATCCATTCAATTGGTATTCCTTGTCATTTTGAAAAAAAATTCAGTTTTGCCAATCAAAGACACAAATTTTCAAATGATTTCAGTATTCGGGGAAAATTTGGGCAACATTAATGGAATTTATGAAACCTATCATTTGGGACCAAAGAAATATGTTAGATAAAATCTATCAAGCAAAAGATAAAAGAAAATCCATTTGAGGTTGAAAAAAAAGACCCTTAGGTTTGCAAGCATTGCCGAGGATAAAAATTCTAGTACTCCTGAAGTATTAACTTTTTTCGTACTCTTGCCATGAATTTACTACATGTGAAAATTTCTACGATTGAGTGTTTGTTGTTGTGGAAATTATTCTACATGAAGTCCGAGAGTTTTAGGAATTCTTTCTTTACATATACATCCAATAGAGTCGACAAGGTGAGGAGGAGATGATGAAGACTAGTCAAAATCTTTTGGAGGCCATGAAAGAAACATAAAATGTGAAGAAGAGTGAGCAAACTTATTGGCCGCATAAGTAAGAGCCCATCACTGCATGTTTGGAACCACCACCATTACACTATTCTTCAATACCAAGCCACCATTATCGGTCTTATTTCCATACATGTTAAATTCATACATTTGCCTCAAACGTCCTCCTGGTCCCCTAATCCCCACCCCACCTACACCACCACTTTGCTTTTTGTTATTGTTCCATCCATACCAATTTGATGTGAATATCCAACATTTGCTTTAAAAATGAACTTGAACTTGGTATTTCCCTTTCTCCATTTTTCCTCAAATATGGATTTCATACGATGATTAGTAACTAACACACATAAAGAGAGTGAGAGTAAGAGGTATAATACAAGTTGAGTGATATTAAGCTTTTGCATAGTTAGTAACCTTGCCCTCGCTGGTTTCCCCAAAATGCCCTAATTCATACGAATATAGTTAGAGGCATCAAACTTTTCCTCTAAAATTAGAACCTCAAATCATACTCTGCCCAAAATATTGCAAAAATAGATTGCAATTCACTCCCCTTTCTTTCCCTATGATCACATAGGAGTAGAAATTCCCAAAAGTTCCTAATTCGTAACATTGCACTAATTTTTCCAAAAGGCCTGATAGATGTGAAATTGCAATTGATTCATATAACTGAAGAAAATTTCAAAATTTTATATATGTCACTAATAACATATCATGAATCATGAGTGACAATCTTTATTTTAATAAAATAAAAATATCTTTATTTTAGAATTTTTCATATATATAGTTAGATTCCGTCATACCAACCTGATTACAATTAAGTATTAAATTTTTACATTTAATTCTATCACTTTAGCTGAAAATGATAAAGCCCGACCCAAATATATATAAAAAAAAAACTCTAAAATCAAGATTTAAAATTAGATGGTCCTCACATGAGCTTTACTATATTAATATATATATATTTATTTATTTATATATTTGTGTGGATGTAATTGTTATAAGGTTTTTTCACTAACTACCAGCAACTTTATCTTCAATTTCACTTAAAAAAACATCAATTTTAATTTATTTTTTTAGAAAAAAAAATCAATTTAATGTTCAAATAAGCAATAAGACAAAACACAATCCAAAAATATACAACCCTATATTTTATAGCTTTGTTTTGGGATAATAGCATTTGAAGAACGAATAAATGTACTCTTTTCATCTAAAAATATATAGGATTAAATGCAATTCAGTATCATCTAGAATTCAATTATTTGCAAATAGGGGCACTTAATTTTAACACTTAATATTCTCTATTAACAAAATCTGTTAAATCCACTTTAGTACCCCATCAATTTTTTTTTTTTATACCAATTTTCTGCAAAAAATTATTTTTTTCATCTAAAAGTTATTTTCACCCTAAATTGTTAATTTTGTTATCATGAAAATTTGTTTCATTATATATACTATTTCATCAAGAATTTTTTTGTCCTATATATTTTTTCATTATGATCTAAAATAGATATTTGTCTTAAATTGCTAAAAAATAATTTTGTCATGACAATTTTGTTTCATCCTATATATTTTTTCATACTGAGTTTTTTTTTTTCCATTCTATATAGTTTTTCACCATGAAAAGTTTTATGTTTTCGTTAATTTTTTTCATCTTAAATTGCTAAAAAAAATTTATTAGAAAAATTTGTTTCATCTTATATAATTTTTATCATGAAATTTTTTTATCCTGAAAAATTTTAGATGAAAAATTTATAGGATGAAAAAAAAATCTTAATAAAAAAAAAGAGCAACTTAGAATGTAATAAAATTTTTAGATGAAAGTACATTAATTTTTTATTTATATTTTAGAAAATTGCTAAAAGAAAAATTTATTGGGTACTAAAGTACATTTAACAAATTCTTTTAAATTCAACTCAATTGGATTGAATTGCAACTTCATGCAATATAAAAGGATATTAACTAATAAATGTTAAAATTAATTGTAGTGATCTCTATTTAAAAAATTTAATTCCTGAAAGTATTAAAGTGAAATCAACCAAAATATACATATAAGAACAATTTTATTAACTGTTGAGAGTTAGGCATTCTTTGTGACACCTAAACTCCAAGCTAACATGTTAATATGTTTATTTTGAAGCATTAGTACTTACTATCTTGATTTATAAGTCATTTGTTTTAAATCTATTTTATTTTGGGTTCTAAGTTAGTGAAATTGTTAATATTTTACCATGCCCAAGTTTTACAATGTTTTATTAGGGTAAATTACAATGGAGGTATTTGAACTACATCGGGTGTGACAAGTCAGTACCTGAACTTTTATTTTGGTAGTTTAATACCTGAACTCGGGAAAATGTGGTACCGTTTACACCTACACCCCTTTATGTTCAAATTCCTCCATTATCCTTAAGTGTGGCACAGGTGAGGCTCATTTTCAGGGGAAGATAGTGTATTTTCACCCTCAAACACCTTTAACGTTTCAGATATACGCCATTGTCCAATGGAAACACAAAATATAAACTCTCTATCTTTAATCTCTCTTAAGCTGCCTTCAATCTTTTTTATTTTGACTCTAAGATACACTAATCTTATTGAAATCTTCGTATAAGATTAGTGTCTTGTTTGAATTTTGAGGGTGTTCTTGAGAAAAAAGGTTAGAATTTATGATTGAGAGAAATTTGGAGATTTCTTAAAATGAGAAATTCGAGCATCAAATAATGGTGCATAAAGATGATGAAAGCGATGGTTCGATATATAATAAGTACCCTTTCAATATTTTGTTTAACTTTTCTTCATGGTTAAGGGTTAAGATTTAAAATGTAGGATTGTTATACAGGGTTGGGTTTGGAAATGTATGTATGTGTTTGGGTCACTCGAGTTTTTTATGCATACCTTTTACTGAACATACTTTTTTTGTGTGTTTGTAGATGTTTGTTCGAATATGGTTTTAGTTGGGCTGGGTTTTGAAGCTGCGTGTATTTGGCTGGGCTTGTTTAATAGAATTGATGTATGTTGTTGTGGTCGGAGTTGGTTGGTGTGACACATACATGTTCATTTATTGGTATAGAATGATTTTTTAAGTTGTCTGGATTGGTGTTGTTGGCACCTGAATATAAAATGCATATATTTTTTAAAGCTTATTTGACTAAATTTTATATTGAGTAGTTGACGATGATGATATTGATTAGCTAATGATTTGTGGTTTAGGATTGGTGTTGTCCACACTTGAATATAAAATGCAAATATACTGTAAAGTGGACTGAATGTGTTTATTTGGGTTATAATATTCCTAAATCCTATGCAATACATTTAGTGTTTACTTTGACTGAATTTTATTTTGTGAAGTTGATGATAATGTGGGTTAGGATTATTTTGTTATTTAACTATTTTCTTTATTTGTTATTTAATACCTTTTTTAATTAGATGCTTTAAATTATTCACTTTGCAACTCCTGTATCTAAAATGTTTTCCATCAAAGTACACCATGGTGGTTATGAGAGGTAAAAGTGTCTAATAGAGAGGAAATAGACTATGGAGACTACTTAATCCGGATAAGAAGAGTTTCTTTGTTATTCAGAATTAGGCCAACAATTAGGGAACGTGTTAGTATGGGATGTTTGTTAGGCATCTTGATCATGATTTAGATGATGGTGATGGATTAATGTATATATTTGGTGATGATGAAGTGGAGAACATGAGCATCAACCTTCATGACAACATTATGGCTTTGTTGTACTTAATAAGAATTGAACCTCTTCGGACTTTGGACTTTGCAGAACCAATAGGGAGGACTGGGACAACCCAACCCAACCCTAACCTCAAACTAAAAATGGGCCAAATAGTGATTCTCAACCCCTATTGCTTAGACAAATCACATGTAAAGCCCAATTTGAACCACATTTTACATCACAATGTCATTCTTTTGTTAATGAACCTCGACCCTTAAATGAAGTCTTAAATGAAGCTGAGAATGGACCTCAACTAAATGCATATGAAATAGTAATATCTCTAATTGAATTACAGCCTCCATTAGTTAGCCAAACACAATGTTCATTTCAATCTGAGCCACCCACTCTAAGTCAAACCCAACATTGAAACATTTATCACACTGAAAATAATCCTATAGTGCTTGCCCAAACTAGACTTGAAACCCATTTTGAGCCACAAACTAAACTTGAAGTTGAAGCTTTTGAGCCTGAGTCATGTGACATTAACCAAGACCTTTACTATGACTCGGAACGACATGATAGTCCAACCCTAGTGCATGAGAATGACAGTTTGAGTGGGGACATGCATGAGAATGAGGGTCTAGGTGGGGACAATGATAAGAATGAGGGTATAGATGGGGAATTAAGAGAGGATCATAATAGGCTAGGTCATATGAGTGATGATAGTCAAGACTCTGATATAAAACATTCAAATTATGAACAGAATGTTGACTCATGTGCTGTGTGAAATGGGTTAAATAGTGGGGAGCCTGTTATATAGGAAAATGAAGGCATTGATTGACAGGACCCAACCCTACTGGATCCTTCCTGCGTGACTTAATGTTTCAATTAAGCCACAAGCAGTCGTTAAAGTTTGATAAGTCACTTTTTCAAACGAAAAAGAACCAACAGACCGAAAGGTTTTCTCTACTACCAATAATTTTATTAGAAATTTCGGCAGCATTTCGGTTGTTTCTAACATTCCCAAAAATGCTAAAAGTCATAACCTGCAGGGAAAAACATTTCTATACAGAGTTTATTCTACCAGCACGTCTTTCCCACACAAATAAACCACATTTCATTACACAACCCAACACTTAAACAAATATATTGTCTAAGTACGGTGTAGCTGGACTCAGCCTATTACTGAGCTGCCTACATACCCTTTCTATAAGGGATCAAGCTACCTGTAGTTTCGAGTGCATATTTACACTAAATATGCCGCAACTGATGCAATTACTCTTCAAAAGTAACGCCTCAAATACACATTATATCTCACTTTCAACCACATCAACGTCATCACATCTCCACATCATCGTTCACCCATCACCATTTCCAAATCCGTTCAAACACCAACAATGGAACACAAACACTCACAAACATTTCAATGCAAGCATTCACAGCAACTCAATTAATTTCAGCACAATCAAATCAATTCTACACAACCGAATCCACATAGAGATTAACACACAATTTGACTATAAAATATATTCCGTAATCATTACCACTAACCACAACACTTCAATCAAATAATCCAATCCTATATTCTGGATAACCAATACACTCCACGGTAATTACCAACACACAATTATGCACGTAATTCTATCACGATTTTCTACAATTCCAGTTTAACCATGTTTAACAACACCGCTCACAACCGGGTCAATTCCGATATTTATCTATAATATGCAAATTATATACCGAAACGAAGCTCGTGAAATTTAGAACGCAACCGAGAACTTACCTCGTCCATCCGCAGCCGGTGGTGGCCGGAAAGCGGCGGCCGAGCTTCATCTGTTCACACTGCCCGAACGAATGAGATTTGAGACGAACGAACACCGGAATCGGACTCAGGGAGTCCAAAATAGGGGAAAAGGAGGTGACCCATCGCCGGAATCTCGCTGGAAACCGGCGATCGGCGAAAATGGAAGCCACCGGCTTCTCCATTTTTCCGGTAACATCACGGTGTTTCACGGCCCGCAAACGGTGGGAAAAGAAAAGAGAAGACCCAGGCTACCTTTTCCGATGCGTGGGTCGGCCTAATCTCGCCGGAATCTGGCAAACCGCAACTTCCCGCTGACCGGCTTTTCTCACAAATTCCGGCAATCTGGGCAAGGATCCGGCTAACCACCGGTGTCAACAGGAGGAGGAGGTCGGCGACCTCATTTCCCAGCTAAAACTCCAGCCCAAACTGGCCGGAAAACGGCCATTTCCGGCGGCGACCATGACCGAGGGGGAGGAGGCTGCGTGCGTGCGGCGTGTCTCCTCTTTCCAGATCCTTCTGGATAAAAAAATATAAAAGCAGGGGCAAAATAGTAATTTTTGCCCTGCCACAACAAAATTACCAAAATGCCCTTCATGATATTTCAGCCATAACTTCTCGGTCTTAACTCGGAATTGAGCGTACTACTAGTCTACGAACTCGTATCGACTAGCTCTACGCAACGGTACCTTTGTCAAAGCTAACAAATACCCACACAAAAAGTCAACCCCAAGCCCTTCCTTAGTCAAACTTGGTCAACTTTGAGAAATTTCAATATCTTCCCGGGACGATATTTACGAAATGTTCTTTCCATACTAATTTTATCACACCTTACAAGCTGTTTGATATATGCCTGAAATTGAATATTCACTTTTATCCACGATGCATGAGGCATATATTGAAGCCGAGCATACCTAGGTAGCAAGTTCAAATTCTTCTCCTTTCCTAATCTACCTCAAGTATGTTGATTATCAAAGGTTACTTTTCCAATCTCACCAAACCAAATCCCCGCCTTGGAGATCCTCTGCTATTTGTTTTGCATTGATTTTCAGTCTCGGCGGACATTTTGTTTGGTACTATGCATTCTGACTTCCTTTTAACAACAGTTCTACCCTTACTGCTTTTTAAGCCACACCAGACCAAACAAGAATTTTCCTTTCACGCGGTAAAGACAATCATCTTTCATGATAAAAAACAAATGTCAAAACATCCAACGAATATAAATCCGTGGGCAATCAGGACTTCAATTAAAAAAACTTCTTATTCATTCGTTGGAATAACTCCCGTTAACCCCTTCAATAAACTCTTTGGGGTTATAAAGTCAGCAGAATTGATTATCGAAATGAAATTCACAACATCTTTTCCGTCTCATCCACCAACAAACAGCGAAAACATATTCCAGAGAACCATAACTAGGACACTCTAGCTTGCTCTTTCTTTCCACATTTATACTAAGCCAATCTTCTCAATTATGTTACAAAATAAGACTCTATATCTAAACTACTAACTGAAAGCCAAGCCCCTTTGACCTTACAACAGTCTCTCAGAGCATACAACGTATCTCCCTCTTTAGAATCACGAAAGAACGATGAGAAGAAAAACATAGACCTTTCTTAAATCCGCTGACATACGCTAGCAATTTCTAATACGTAAACCAATAACAGATCTGAACCCGAGGGATCACCTCCAACTTCCAAACACATCTCCAATTATAATTATTAATAACCTTAGAAATATTTTCAAAGAAACAATATGTCAACTTTCCGGTGAAACCTCCACTTGGGAAAATAAACTCTAAATTAATTTATCCACCAAATTAAATCTAGCTGATAAAGGAAACTCAATTTGTTTTTTTATCCCCAAAGGAACCATAATCCAATTTGTCTAACTACCAAGTGCCATCTTCTATGATTTATGCCGCTCTCTCATGCAATTCGACAATCAGATTATCATAAACAAAGCCCTTTAAGTTTTATTTCAAAGGAAAATCATTAATTCATTATAACAAAATTTTAGGGCGAAAACATAATTTAACAACATCACTTAAAAATCTCGAATCAATCACTAATATCATAAATAAATCACTGTAAAACACTTAAAATCATTTTGATTTAACAGATGCTCAAAAGATACCAAGCCGAATGGCCACAATCCGAAAATCAAATACTTGGGCCATAACCCGTAAAATCAACTAAAATCATCAATCATACATCATATCTCAAAACCGGTACCGTAATATATCATATGAATGGGTCACAACCCGTAAAATCAAATACTTGGGCCACAGCTCATAATTTCAAAAATCATCCATCTAAAACCATAAATCATATATCATATATCAAACGAGTACCACACTCTAGTATCGTGCCATGTGACCCTCAGCGTCCTGATGGCGTCACAGGCGGGGGGAGGGGGAATAACTCATCACAACGAACCGGCGTCCCAAATCCGTCATGGCAGGATCCTCATTATCTCTCTCCCGACACGTGTCCGTAGTAGAGGATAGCATAATATAATTATAATAATAATAATAATAATAATAATAATAATAATAATAATAATAATAATAATAATAATAATAATAATATAATACCATAATAGTATGTCGTGTGCCCATCAACGTCCCGACGGCGCCACAGGCGGGGGGAGGGGGAATAACTCATCACAACGTACCGGCGTCCCAAATACGTTGTGGCAGGATCCTCATCATCTCTCTCTCGACACGTGTCCGCGGCAGAGGATGGCATAATATAGTACTAGCGCGCGCAATAACCAACATATCTCAATCATCATATCGATACCGTGTGGTACTCCTCAAAACCAAATCCAAAATCATCCATCATCGAATTTTATAAAATTTCTCAAATTCCTTTACCTTTAAAAGTATCGCAGTAAATTCAACATTTTCCAAAATCTATTTATTTTTGAAATCTTCCAAAAACAAATCAAATCTTTCAGTATTTAGAAAAATTTGCCCCAAACTTTAATAAATTCCACAAAAACTAAAATTTCTTTTAAACCACCAATTTCCACAAGATTGTAAAATATCCAAAAACTTTCAAAATTCGCTAAACAACCAATTTAAACACAAATTTCATATTTATTCCAAATAAATATGAAATCCATCAAATCATAGAATCAAACTCATGCAATATTTAAATCATCATAAAACTTATTTAATAAATAAAATTTAATGCATAAGAAAAATTCGATTCAAACCATTAATTTAAATTCAATCAAATATAGCATATAAATCCCAAACGATTTAGAAAAATACTTGCACTCACCATTAAAACATCAAAACATCCAATGATTAAATTCATAAAAATAAAAATAAAATAAAATTAAAAGTAAAATAAATTTCTTTCCTATAAACCATGGCTCTAAGCCAAACGCACAAAATGTCACTCACATAAGGTGGCTCAATCACAATCCGACTAACTATACGCATAGGTGAAACTAACCCGCTTAACATCTATAATTAACAACAAATTCCCAAGGTGATACTTAAGCTCTCCCGAGTGAGATCTACAGCCAGGCTCTGATACCAAGTTGATAGGACCCATCCCACCAGAGTCCTGCCTGCGTGACCTAATGTTGCCACTAAGCCACAAGCAGTCAATAAAATCTGTTACACTAATATTCCAAAGCCAACGAAACCAACAGACTAAAAGAACTTCTCTACTGCCGGAAATTTTATTAGAAATTTCAACAGCATTTCGACTGTTTCTAACACTCCCCAAAATGCTAAAAGTCATAACCTGCAGGGAAAAACATTTCTATACAAAATTTATTCTACTAGCATGCCTTTCCCACACAAATAAACCACATTTCAGTACACAACCTAACACTTAAACAAATATATTGTCTAAGTACGGTGTAGCTGGACTCAGTCTAAAACTGAGCTGCCTACATACCCTTTCTACAAGGGATCAAACTACCTGTAGTTCCGAAAGTAATTTTACACCATAAATGCTACAGTCAATCACATTCAATAAAAAAATTGATTTCACCTTCTCACTTATCAATTAACCATCTTTAAATCTCATTAAAGCTTTACAAACAATTTAACAAAAATTATATCCATAGCTTGGCGGCACAATTCCTCGCCCAAGCAGGTCTCGATCACATAATTATATCATACATTTATTTCAGAGAACGATAACACAAATTTGTAAATTTCACACGTTATTCAACAACAAATCATATATAATAATCACCAACCAAAATTATCATTATTTCCAACAACCAAACCAATACACATAATCAGTTCCACGCAACCGACTCCACACAACAACTCCACATAATGTTTAATACGAAATTAACTATCACACTTATTTTATATCACAAACAATTCTCACTCACAGCCATTTAATTACTTTGTATAATTTGCGTTCATTCTCAACATTCATGAAACCCAGTTACACTCTCACATCCTGTATTATAATCCTGGTATATCAATGCGTTCCACCGCAACCACCAAAACACAATTGCACACATATTTCTATCACGATTGTCTACAATTCCCGTTTAACAATTGTTAACAACACCGCTCACAACCGGGTAAATTACGATATTTATCTATAATATGCAAATTATATATCGAAATGAAGCTCGCGGAAAATATAGTACAGTGGTCAACTCAATTTACCCGTATATTGCCGGCGGTGGCAGGAATTTGGCCCGAAACTCACGGCCAAAAGGGGTTTTCCCCAAACTATCTAAACTAGAGGGAATCTCATAAATTGATGACAAAATCAGGTTCCTAGGGTCCAAATTAGCAGAAAAGAAGCTAACCCGCTGCCGGAACTGATCAGAATCCGGCGAACAGAGGCAAAACCCGCTTACCGGCATTCTTGCATTTTTCGGTGATCTGGCGGTTCCACGAGCGCTCGCCGGCCAGGTTAGGTAGAGGGAAGGACCGGCTTCAATCTCCGGGTGATGGCGCGGCCAGATTCTCGCCGAAATCCGGCGAACAGACAAGAGAACCAGCCGGCTTTCTCTCAAAGTTGCCGACGGTCTGGGCGGTCTCTCGGTTGCCCACCTGTGTCGCTGAGATGAGGAGACTGCCGGCTACAAGCTCCGGGTAATTTCCGGCCCGATCTGGCCGGAAATCGATTGTCGCCGGCGAAGGTGGCTGAAGCTTGGGTCGGTGTGCGCGGGAACCATTGGGGAAGAAGGGCCGAATTCCAGAAATTTCTGGAATTAAAAAAAACCAGGCAAGGGTAGTTTTGTAATTTCTCTCCTTTAAGTCCAGCCGAGCAAAATTACCAAAGTGCCCCTCACACTATTTTAACCATAACTTCTCGGTCTTAGCTCAGAATCAAGCGTGCTACTAGTCTACAAACTCGTATAGACTAGCTCTACGCAATGGTACCACAATCGAAACAAAATTAAAACCACAAAAAAAGTTAACCCCGGGCCCACTTACAGTCAAACTTGGTCAAATTTAGGAAATTTTTAAATTTTTCCCAGGACGGGATGTTACAAACTACCCCCCTTAACAAAAATTTCGTCCTCGAAATTTCACACTCTGAGTGCAACATATTCGTAACCACACTGATCACGATTACTTAGCTTTCACTACTCTTTCGCTGCGCAACCCTGATCAATACCATTGACCTTTGAAACAAAATCCAATCCATAAGCGGATTCAACTCAACAACAACCTTTTCAACTTACCTTACAGTTAATTTCCTTTCCACTTTCTGGAGAGCTTCCGTGGCTCGGAAATTAATCCCGTTACAGATTACTCCTAATATCTTCGACTTGCATTTCATTTAACAACTTAGCCTTTACCTTTCGGTACAGCCTTAAAGCCTTTACTACTTCCTCATTCCCTCATTATTTCATCAGCTCCGTCCGGTTTACAAATTTTTCAAAATCAGATGGTGGTTGCCCACCAATTTTTATCATTCGAAAATTGTAAACATCATTACCAATTCTCCCTTTTCCTTTTTAAACACCATCATTGGGAGTAGAAAGAAAACAAACCTTGCTCCAGCGAGGAAGATGCGGTTATCTAGCATCTCCAACATTTCCTGTGTACTGAATCTGCTGACGTATTCTTCTCATATCAAACAATGTTTACTACAGATTTGCACAACCAACTGAGGTCACTACTTCTGAAATTTTTTTTATCCAATTGTATGACCAACACCATACTCCCGTTGTGAGAATTCTTGAACATCCACTGATGATCATAAAGGCATCCAGATAATGTTCAATAGGCTGGTTGATCCAATCAACATAATTATCCCCTTACGAAGCCTTTGCTATATGCACCCTGGCATATGCAAGATGCGCCCTTAACTCACTCTCAAGCAACTCATCAGCCAAGTCCAACCTTCATTCTTAAAAACATTCAATCTAACTTTTGTATTATTTCAAACATCAATTCACAATTACTTTTCTCAACTCCTTTCATCCAACAGACGTCAGTCATCACCATCACAGAGATTCTTCCAAATTAAGATATCCTTATTTCGGTCAGTCCTGACCTCTCAATTTACGAAATGTTCTTTCCATACTAATTTAATCACACCTTACAAGCTGTTTGATATATGCCTGAAATTGAATATTCACTTTTATCCACGATGCATGAGGCATATATTGAAGCCGAGCATACCTAGGTAGCAAGTTCAAATTCTTCTCCTTTCCTAATCTACCTCAAGTATGTTGATTATCAAAGGTTACTTTTCCAATCTCACCAAACCAAATCCCCACCTTGGAGATCCTCTGCTATTTGTTTTGCATTGATTTTCAGTCTCGGCTGACATTTTGTTTGGTACTATGCATTCTGACTTCCTTTTAACAACAGTTCTACCCTTACTGCTTTTTAAGCCACACCATACCAAACAAGAATTTTCCTTTCACGCGGTAAAGACAATCATTTTTCGTGATAAAAACCATATGTCAAAACATCCAACGAATATAAATCCGTGGGCAATCAGGACTTCAATTAAAAAAACTTCTTATTCATTCGTCGGAATAACTCCCGTTAACCCCTTCAATAAACTCTTTGGGGTTATAAAGTCAGCAGAATTGATTATCGAAATGAAATTCACAACATCTTTTCCGTCTCATCCACCAACAAACAGCGAAAACATATTCCAGAGAACCATAACCAGGACACTCTAGCTTGCTCTTTCTTTCCACATTTATACTAAGCCAATCTTCTCAATTATATTACAAAATAAGACTCTATATCTAAACTACTAACTGAAAGCCAAGCCCCTTTGACCTTACAACAGTCTCTCAGAGCATACAACATATTTCCCTCTTTAGAATCACGAAAGGACGATGAGAAGAAAAACATAGACCTTTCTTAAATCCGCTGACATACGTTAGCAATTTCTAATACGTAAACCAATAACATATCTGAACCCGAGGGATCACCTCCAACTTCCAAACACATCTCCAATTATAATCATTAATAACTTTAGAAATATTTTCAAAGAAACAATATGTCAACTTTCCGGTGAAACCTCCACTTGGAAAAATAAACTCTAAATTAATTTATCCACCAAATTAAATCTAGCTGATAAAGAAAACTCAATTTGTTTTCTTATCCCCAAAGGAACCATAATCCAATTTGTCTAACTACCAAGAGCCATCTTCTATGATTTATGCCGCTCTCTCATGCAATTCGACAATCAGATTATCATAAACAAAGCCCTTTAAGTTTTATTTTCAAAGGAAAATCATTAAATCATTATAACAAAATTTTGGGGCGAAAACATAATTTAACAACATCACTTAAAAATCTCGCATCAATCACTAATATCATAAATAAATCACTGTAAAACACTTAAAATCATTTTGATTTAACAGATGCTCAAAAGATACCAAGCCGAAGGGCCACAATCCGAAAATCAAATACTTGGGCCATAACCCGTAAAATCAACTAAAATCATCAATCATACATCATATCTCAAAACCGGTACCGTAATATCTCATATGAATGGGTCACAACCCGTAAAATCAAATACTTGGGTCACAGCCCATAATTTCAAAAATCATCCATCTAAAACCATAAATCATATATCAAAACTAGTACCACACTCTAGTATCGTGCCGTGTGACCCTCATCGTCCTGATGGTGTCACAAGCGGGGGAGGGGGGAATAACTCATCATAACGAACCAGCGTCCCAAATCCGTCATGGCAGGATCCTCATCATCTCTCTCCCGACACGTGTCCACAGTAAAGGATGTCATAATATAATAATAATAATAATAATAATAATAATAATACTGTAATATCATAATAGTATGCTGTGTGCCCATCAGCGTCCTGACGGCGCCACAGGTGGGGGGAGGGGGAATAACTCATCACAACGTACCGGCGTCCCAAATACGTCATGGCAGGATCCTCATCATCTCTCTCTCGACACGTGTCCTCAGCAAAGGATGGCATAATATAATAGCGCGCATAATCTCAACATATCACAATCAACATCTCGATACTGTGTCGTACTCTTCAAAATCATCTTTGAAATCGTCCATCACCGCTATCATCAATTTGTCAAATCCCTTTTTTTTTTTTTTTAAACGGTTTTTAAAATTTTTTATTTTGAAAATTTTTACCAACAATCAAATAATTCAAATACCAGAAAATTGCCCCAAAATCCTTAAATTTCTCAAAAGACAAAATTTTTCTTTGAAATCACCAAATTTTTCCACAATATTGTAAAATATCCGAAAACTTTCAAAATTTGCTAAAAAACCAATTAAAACACAAATTTCATATTTATTCCAAATAAATATGAAATCCATCAAATCATAGAATCAACTCATACAAATATTTAAATCATCATAAAATCTATCATATATTTCCAAAATGATTTAAAAAAAATATATGCACTCACCATTAAAATATCAAAACATCAAAAGATGCAATTCCTATATAAATAAAATAAAATAAAATAAAATCCTCTCCTATAAACCATGGCTCTGTGCCAACCGCACAAAAAGGTCACATACGAAAGGTGGTTGAATCAAATTCCAACAAAACTATATGCATAGGTGAAACTAACTCGGTTAACATGTATAATTACATAACCAACTTTTCCAAGGTGATACTTAAACTCTCCCAAGTGAGATCTACTACTGTGCTCTGATACCAAGCTGACAGGACCCGACCCACCTGGATCCTGACTGCATGACTTAATATTTCCATTAAGCCAATAAGCAGTTTTTATTTCTACCAAGCCATCAATAAATAAAAAATTTAACAAACGGGGAACTCTCTATTGCCAGAAATTTATTAAAAATTTTGGCAGCATCTCGTCTGTTTTGGCAACATTCCTATACAAATTCCAACTACCAGCACACATATCCCAGTCAAACCAATACAAAAATTATTTAGTTCGTAGCTGGACTCAGTATGAAGACTGAGCTGCCTACATACCCTTTTGCTAGGGATCAAGCTACCTGTAGTTCTTTAAAGCATATTTACACCAAATATGCTACTGCCCATCACATCAATAAACTCAGCACACGTTCCTCACTTAACATATCATAAACACTTTTAATTCCCTCAATGCTTTTCAAATACATTTAACAAATAATAATATAAATAGCTTGGCGGCATGATTCCTCGCTCAAGCAGTTCTCATCTATACCCATATATTATGCATTTACTCTAGAGAAAAATAACATAACATATAATTATCACACATTATTCATTAACAATTCTAACTTCACATAATAGAATAACCAGTCATCACGATCCTTCGCCCTAAGGCATCGTGGCATAAATGTAACCATCATCACCATCCGCCTCACCATCCACAGTTTCCATAACAATTCATATAATCAAATCCACATACACATTCAACATAGCGATTAACACACAAATTGGCTATAACACATACGTATTTAGTTCACAGAACAGTTCACAACCATGGTAAATTCAATTATATAATATATTCCGAAACCGTTTTCAATAATCACGAAATTCAATCACACAATCAATCTTATAATCTCAGCATCTCAATTCATTCCACAGCAAACACCAAAACACAACTACACACGTATCTATATCACCAATCATCCATAATTCCTATTTTAACCATTATTTACAACACTGCTCAAGACCGGTTAATTCCAATACTCACTTATAATCCGCGAATTATATATCACAACGAAGCTTGAGCAGAGTAGGATACAACCGTGGACTTACCTCATCCAACCGCCGTCGGAGGTGGCCGAAAAATGGCCAAAAAGTGGCGGCCGAATACCCTCCATTCATACAGTCCATATGAGCGAGCTTTGAGACGAACGAACACCGGAATCAGCCTCAGGAGGTCCAAAAGAGGGGGAACGAACCTGCCCCGTGATCAGAAACTGCCGGAATCCAGAGACCGGAGAAGCCACGGGTCCGCCGGTTTCTTCATCTTTTTCGGTGATTCACGGGGTTCCACGGCCACAGCTTGGAGGGGAACGCGGCCCATCTTTTCCGGGTGGTGGATCGACCTCACCTCGCCGAAATCCAGCAAACTCGAAATGGGGGCTTACCGGTTTTGAGTCGATTCCCGGCAATCAGGGCTGCTCCACGGCCTGTCGCCGGCTTGGTTAAGGAGGGGAGACTGTCGGCTTCTAGTTCGGCGTAAATTCCAGCCCGATCTGGCCGGAGATCAGCTGCTACAGGCGAAGGCACGGTGGGTGCCGTGCTGCGCATGGAGGGGGGGCCGTCGGGGAAGAAGGGGGAAAATTCCAGAAATTTCTGGAATTAAAATAAAACCAGGCAAGGGCAGTTTCGTAATATCTCTTTTAAGTCCAGCCCAACAAAATTACCAAAATGCCCATCACACTATTTTAAGCATAACTTCTCAGTCTTAGCTCATAATCAAGCGTGCTACTAGTCTTCGAACTCGTATCGACTAGCTCTACGCAATGGTACCACAATCAAAACAAAACTAAAACCACAGGAAAAGTCAACCCCGGGCCCACTTACGGTCAAACTTGGTCAAATTTGAGAATTTTTTTTTTAATCTTTTCCCGGGACGGGGTGTTACAATTTAGGGAGGAATGAGCTACATATTTTCTTGAAAGCATTTCTAATCCTTTAACTTTGTTACATGTATATGACTAGTTAAATTAGTTAAATAAGTAAGTGTATGTTTGTTTGGTTTAATTAGTAACGTATATATATTTTTTTAAATTGCTACTTTAATTAGTATTGTTGTTCTTATAACTTAATGTTACAATTATTGTTTAAATGTTTTTTTTATATATAATGGTGATAATTTTTGCAATTGAAAATATATTTTTGACTAAAATTTAATTATCTGACTAAAATTTAATTAAATTTAAATTTTAGTAATAATAAATATATTAAATATAAAACTGCTTATTTTTTTTGGGACAATTTGCAAAAATAAAAAATAAAAAAAAATTAAAACTTAAATACGACGGGTGTGATAAAGAATCGACATATATAATTAAAATCTACATGGCTATACGACAGGCGCGACAAAGAACCAACATATATAGTTAAAATCTACGTGGCAAAGGAGCCTTTATATACGACTATTCGTAAAGTGTAGCACATTGTGTGTTACATCACATGGCTAAGAGTGCCACGTTGCAGCATTAAAACAATAGTTCGGACGTGGACATTCTGCAATGGTTTTGTAGTGTAAAAACATCAATGTTGAACCGTTTTATTTGTTGGAGACTTTATATGATGCTGGTTTCTAAGACTGTTTAGATTCGTCATTTTAAAAGTTTATAATGTTGGTTTATACGCCACCTTTTTTACCTTATTTTTAGTGGTGTTTGAACATGCAAATAGTTTCGTCTGATTTATGAATTGGTAAAATAAGTTCAATGTAACTATCCTGACCTTGTCATGGCCTAGCTATTAAGACAATCTTGACTAAATATGTTAATAATAATCTAGTGCCATAATAAATGGATACTTCCTATTACTCTTTTGTTGGGTTTGTAACGGCAACTGTTACCAAAACCTTTTAGTTTTGTAACAGTTCTTTTAATTGAATAAATTAATTAGGTGTTAATTTAGTTTTAATTTTAGTTTACTATATATATGTTTTTTTGTTTTGACGTTAGAAACACAGAGAAAAAAAGTGAAACTAGAAAAGGAGGAGAATATTAGTATATGGTTTTTGGGTTTTAGTAAGAGTGGTGATAAAATTTAGGTATTTTTCAAGTTCGTAGTTAAATCTTTGGTGGTGCTAAAAGCAAAGATTGAGAGTATTCGTTGTATCCTGGGAGACGATCGTCAAAGAACCATTCGCACCAGTGGAGACGAAATCTTTCTTAAAGAAACTATGGTATTACACAAACATCGGAGTATTAATTTGTAATATATATATCTATAAATATATTGATTAATATTACTGTTTCATTTTGGTTTAAAATCTTAAGAACGATTTTTTTTATACTATTAATCTAATATATTTATATTTATATATATACCGGTTTGTATATTTCTATTGTTGTTTTATTTTTTCAGTGGATTTTATTTTAATTTTGACACTTGAATCTAAATGAGGGCAACGAGACGAAGAAAACCTGACAAACGGCGTCGAAAATAGAGGTCATATGAAGGAGATACAAACCGTCAAGAACCGGGTCGCATGACTCATGACCCGACCCGGTTGCAAGAAAACGGGTGAAGAATAAGACCAAAATGACATTGTTTTGAAGCGTTGGGCATCTAGGCTGAGGCATCAGGTTTGGCATGGCTTGGGCTTGGCCTAGGCTGGGCTAGGATTGGGCCTAGTCCAGTTGGGCCCAATAAAGGGCTGAGGCACAACCTGTTTGTAGGGCTGGCCCATGACCGTGGATAGCCACATGGTCAGCCACGTGTGCGACACATGGAGCTTTTACGCTGACATGTTGATGATGTGGCACGTGGCACGTGGATCGTTGATTGTTGACCACCGTTGACTATTGACCAACATTGACTGTGTTGACTGTGGATTGGCATTGATAGTGTATACAAAAATTCATGTTTTTATACAGAAATTCTATGGGTGTATACAGTAATTCCATAGGGAGTTTAAATTGAGTTTTAAACCTCAAATTTATGCAATTTTCTTGGTGAAATTTGTGTAATTAGTGTGTTGGGACAATTTTTTGTTCAACAACTAACAAATTTATATTTCCATCGTATACAGGAAATGGCAACAGAGGTTAATGTTTCCTCAGACAACATGTATACCATTCCTATGGCAAAAGCACGAACTTTAATTGCACCAGTTTCTGTACCCGTGAATCATGCAGATAAGCCAAAAAAATTTGATGGAAATGACTTTAAAAGGTGGCAACAAAAGATGTTATTCTATTTGACCACATTGAACCTGGCTAGGTTCTTGACTGAAAAGGCACCAGAGAACAATGAGAATAGCGATGTGAATACTCTCATGGCTGCGGATGCCTGGAAGAGTTCCAACTACCTGAGTCAGAATTGTATTCTGAATGGCCTATCTGATGCTCTGTATAATGTATACATTAGCAAGATGACAGCGAATGAGCTGTGGGAATCTTTGGATAAGAAATACAAAACACAGGATGCTGGATCCAAGAAGTTTATAGTGGATCATTTCTTGGATTATCAGATGGTTGATACCAACACTGTTATCAGTCAAGTCCAATAGCTGTAAATAATCATACAAGAATCCATTATGAGGGGATGGTGATTAGTGAAGCTTTTCAAGTGGCATGTGTTATTGAGAAACTGCCTTTAGGTTGGAAAGACTTCAAGAACAACCTTAAGCATAAGCGAAGGGAGATGAGCATGGATGATCTGATTGTTAGACTTCGCATTGAGAAAGACAACAGACGATTAGAGAAGAGATCATCATTTCAGGCTTTCGTTAAAGCTAATGTGGTGGATCATGGTGGAGCATGGTCAAGGCTCTAAGACCAAGAAATTTACTGAAAAGAATTCCAAGCTAGGTCCCAAGGGAAGGGTATTTAAATATCCCAAATTCTAGAGAAAATGTTTCAATTGTGACAGGATAGGTCACAAATCGACAGATTGCAGACTGCCCTAACGGAAAAATAAAAAATGGCACATATGGTGGAGAAACTCACCAGAGAAGTCGATGATTTCGATTTAAGTGCTGTAGTTTCTGAAGTGAATCTTGTTGGGTCAAACCTAAATGAGTGGTGGATTGACACAGGTGTAACTCACCACATATGCTCAGACAGAGGGTTATTCACTTCCTTAGAACCAACTAAAAGTGGGGAGAATTTCTTCATGGCAAATTTTGCAATGTCTGAAATAAAAGGAGAAGGAAGGTGATTTTGAAAATGACCTCCAGGAAAGATCTGACTCTGAACAACGTGTTGTATGTTCCAGATATACATAAAAATATGGTATCTGGATCGCGTCTTAGCAAGCATGGATTTCGCATGGTGTTTGAGTCTGATAAGGTCATATTGTCAAAATATAACATGTTTGTGGGAAAGGGCTATGTAGCCAATGGGATTTTCAAACTTAATGTAATGACTGTAAAGCCAAAAATTATGAATAAAGCTAGTACTTCTTTTGCTTACATGCTTGAGTCTTCCAATTTGTGGCATGGTAGACTAGGACATGTTAATTATAATACTCTGAGGAGATTAATTAACTTAAATCATATTCCCACATTTCAAATTGACAATAAATATAAGTGTGAAACTTGTGTTGAGGCAAAAATGACGAGGTTATCATATCACACTATTGAAAGGATTACCAAACATTTAGATATGATCCACAGTGACATATGTGATTTGAAATTTGCACCAACGAGAGGAGGCAATAAATATATTATTACCTTCGTTGATGATAGCACGGAATATTGCTATGTCTATTTGCTAAAGGACAAAGATGAAGCCTTAGAGAAATTTATACTCTATAAGGCTGAAGTTGAGAATCAACTTAATAAGAAAATTAAAGTAATAAGGAGTGATTGTGGTGGCTAATATATGAATCCTTTTGGTGAATTTTGTGCTCAAAATGGGATTAGACATGATGTCACTCCACCGTATTCACCACAGTCCAATGGTGTGGCTGAACAGAAAAATTGAACCCTCAAGGAAATAATGAATGCAATGCTGTTAAGTTCTGGGTTACCTAAGAACTTGTGGGGGGAAGCTATTTTATCAGCAAATTACCTTTTAAATAAGGTGTCCCGGAAGAAAGAGGTGAAAACACCTTATGAGCTTTGGCATGGAAGACAACATTCCTACAATTATTTACAAATGTGGGGGTGTCTAGCCAAAGTAGTTGTACCTACTCTAAAGAGAGTAAAGATAGGTCCAAAAACAGTTGATTGCATTTTTATTGGTTATGCACAAAATAGCAATGCATATCGATTTCTTGTGTATAGATATGAGATTTCAGATATATACAAAAATATAATAATGGAATCGAGAAATGCTTCATTTTTCGAGCAATCTGATGAGGGACCGAGTTCTTCAAAATGAACATTTGAATATGTCTATGATGAGAGTCCAGACAGTGATCATGGACAAGAGAATGAGGTTGAACTTAGATGTAGTAAAAGAATATGAACAGAAAAATCTTTTGGTTTAGATTTTCTTACTTACATACTCGAGAGTGAACCTCAAAGCTTTCAAGAAACTATAAACTCTCCTGAATGTCCTTTATGGAAAGAGACAATCAAAAGTGAAATAGATTCCATTTTGCAAAACCATACTTGGGAGTTAGTGGATCTACCTCCTGGTTGTAAACCTTTGGGTTACAAGTGGATTTTCAAGAAGAAGATGAAAGCAGATGGAACTATTGATGAATAAAAGCAAGGCTAGTAATAAAAGGTTACAAGCAAAATGAAGGCCTTGATTATTTTGATACATATTCACCTGTGACGAGAATAAATTCCATAAGGATGGTGATTGCCATAGCAGCCTTATGGAATTTAGAGATACATCAAATGGATGAAAAAACAGCATTTCTAAATGGGGATCTTGATGAGGAAATCTATATGGAGCAACTTGATGGTTTTTCTGCTATAGGACAAGAGAGGAAAGTCTATAGACTGGTGAAATCTCTATATGATCTAAAACAAGCTCCAAAACAATGGCATCAGAAATTTGATTCTGCCATGTTGGAAAATGGGTACAAAATAAATGAATGTGACAAGTGTATCTATATAAAAGATACAGGTGATGGATATGTTATTTCATGTCTAGTAGATGACATACTTATTGTGGATAGTAACGATAATATGATCCAAACTACCAAAGCTTTGTTAAATACAAAGTTTGATATGAAAGAATGGGGCTTGCAGATGTGATACTGGGAATTAAAATTTTCAAGTCTTCGAATGGAATCATTCTTAGTCCGTCACATTATATAGATAAAATACTGGATAAATTCAGTAAAGAGGATACAGGTATAGCCAGAACACCCATATATATGAATTTACATCTTTCTAAGAATAAAGGAGAGGGTGTTTTCCAAGTGGAATATTCTAGGGTGATTGGTAGTCTAATGTACCTGGTGAGTTGCACTAGACCGGATATAGACTGCTCAATAAGTAGACTAAGTAAATACATAAGTAATCCAAACCAAGATCATTGGAAATGGATAGTGCGAGTATTGAGGTACTTACGATATACTCGTGATTATGGACTGTACTACACTAGATATCCAGCTGTATTAGAAGGATATAGTGATGCGAGTTGGATTTCTGATATAAAGAATTCAAAGTCCACTAGTGGATATGTATTTACATTGGCTGGTGCAGCTGTAACATGGAAGTCCTCCAAACAAACATTTATAGCTTGTTCCACTATGGAATCTGAGTTCATAGCTTTAGACAAATGTGGAGAAGATGCTGAATGGCTACGTCAGTTCTTAGAGGACATTCCACAATGGCCTAAACCTGTGCCTGCAATTAGCTTACATTGCGATAGTCAATCTGCAATTGGCAAGGCACAGAATATCATGTACAATGGAAAGTCTAGACATATACGTTGAAGACACAATTCCATTAGACATAGGCCTGGCAACATGTCGTGTTGAACCGTGTTCGTGTCGTGTCGTGTCAAATTTTGTTCACCCGAACCCAACCTGTTAAGTTTTCGTGTTGAACCGTGTTCGTGTCGTATCGTTTCGTGTTTGTGTCGTGTTTTATTCGTGTTTACTAGACATGTACGTGAGTGTTTTATTTTTTTTATTTAAATTAATATATATTGTCAAATGATAAATTATTATTATTTATGTCTATTAAGCCTAAATACATATTCAAATGATATGTTAAACATTTAAAAATATATATATTAACATATTAAAATTTAACATAAATAATAACTGTGAATTTAAAATATGTAAATATTACGAATTAAAGCTATATTAAATATTTATCGTGACTAAAAAATAAAATATGCATTTCAATTATAAATGTAAAAATATTCAAAATATTATAAAACAAACTAAAATTAATTTAAAAATATTCAAAATATTATAAATCAAACTGAAATTGTGCATCCAATATAAGTAATAAAAAAGATAGAATCTAAAACAAAATATTAATATATAAATAGATATAAAAATTATAATTTTCCAATGAAATAAAATATGAATTTTATAGTTTTCTAAAACTAAAAAAAATAATATAAAAAGTTAACTATAATGAAATAATGAAATTAATATTTTTTTATCGTGTCTTATCGTGACCCATCGTGTTAACGTGTTCCAACCCGTTTCAACCCGTTTTCTTATCGTGTCTTATCATGTGACACTGATATCAACCCGAACTGATATCGCGTACCCAAACCTGCAAATTATCGTGTTGTTTCGTGTCGTGTTATCGTGTTGTGTAACATTTTGCCAGGTCTAATTAGACAGTTAATTTCAACTGGAGTGAATTCTATAGACTACGTAAAGTCGAAAGAAAATATTGCGGATCTGCTAACCAATTGGTTAAACAGAGAACTAGTTAAAAATTCATCGAAGGAAATGAGATTGAAGCTCATGAAAGGAATCGATATGATGGAAACCCGACCTATGTGACTAGAGATCCCAAGATCTAGGTTCAACGGGACAACGCAATTGTAAAGACTGGTATGGATCATTGTTGGGGTTTTTTACCCTACACCTATGATAAAACAGTGATAGATATAAGGTTAAGCTATGCTTTTAATGATTCTCGGATGTTTTGTAATCTATGAGGATTATATGGAAACAGAAGAATCACCTATGTGGGAGTGAAGAGGGGCCGCTTCAAGGAGAATTGTGGTGGACACAATTCTTTAAACTCTTGCAGAACCATGATGATGTTCATGGCCAAAATGAACATAATAGTGAGAACTGAAAAATATCAGGAAGGGGTCATATGTGAGGTGTATCATCATTTACATAAATGATATAATGGTTCTAGGACATCTTGTCTACCATTTAATCAGTAAAGTAATTATATTTTCACAATGGAAGGTTTGAAAGAGTAACATCTACCTATCCTATGCAGACTCCAATTGTAGAGCTTTATCACATGTGTATAAAATAAGGCTAGTTTAAAATATTCATATGGAGGATTGTTGGGTTTGTAATGGCAACTGTTACAAAAACCTTTTAGTTTTGTAACAGTTCTTTTAATTGAATAAATTTATTAGGTTTTAATTTAGTTTTAATTGTTTTGTTTTCCATTTTAATTTTAGTTTACTATATATATGTTTTTTGTTTTGAGGTTAGAAACACAGAGAAAAAAAGTGAAACTAGAAAAGGAGAAGAATATCAATATCTAGTTTTTGGGTTTTAGTAAGAGTGGTGATAAAGTTTAGGTATTTTTCAAGTTCATAGTTAAATCTTTAGTGGTGCTAAAACCAAATATTGAGAGTATCCGTTATATCCTGGGAGACGATCGTCAACGAACCATTTGCATTAGTGGAGACGAAATCGTTCTTAAAGAAATTGTAGTATTACACAGACCTCGGAGTATTATTAGAGACATATACATGTACAGATTCTATTATATATTCTCCATGTATTTCAATTTAGTTTATTAATTTGTAATATATATATTTATAAATATATTGATTAATATTGCTGTTCCATTTTGGTTTATATCTTTTACATTGAAATCTACTCCATCTACATGTGAAAATGAGACTGGTAATTAACTAATTGGAGCCACCTCCTTGTGAAATTTGGTGATGAATTTCTTCAGCATTTCATAAAATTGGATATGGATAAATATAATATTAGTCAATTTGATCTGGTTTATCCTACTAATTATCATTTACGTTCAAACAAAACCTATATTATATGGGAACTCAATTATATCTCCTTCGCAGTTCATGAACCCGCTTTGTTTGAATTTTTGTTCTTCTAATTTTCAAAATAAATGATAGAAAAGGAATAGAGATTGAAAGATTGGATCTTTGCGAAAAAAAATAAGGGAACACAAAACTTCCAAATTAAACATTAATTTTCAAACTTATAATCGGCTCTTTGGGAAAAAAATAAGATAATAATAATAATAAAGAGGAGTTTTATCTTGAAACGCATGCAATTAATAATGTGATCATAGTACTTTCAATTTGAATGACAGAACATTGTTGTTATTTATTTATTTTTATTTTTTTTTAGTCAATTTGCTGGCCTTTCCAATGAGAAATTAAATCCCATGTGATTTTCCTATTTAAATTGGAGAAAAAAAAAAAAAACTATGAAGTAACTTGTTCTCTCATGATGTGCCTGGGCTATGTATAGTGTACATTTTGTCTTTAACTTTGTCCTAGTTAATTTGTTGTGAATAAATTCATTGAAGAAAGTAACACATCAAATTAACGTCAAACTTTTTAATGGTTTAATGTCGACATTCCAAATGCCAAATCAAATAGTGGGGTTGAATATATAAAAAAAAAAAAAAGTACTTTTTTTTAAATCTCTATTGAATTTAGTTTCATTAATCCATTCACACATCCAACAATTCAGCTTCAGTCAAATTATTAGTCATTTAAAATTTTATGAAGAAATTTTATTAAAAAAATAATAATTTGAGCGAATGGATCTTGTATCATTCTTAAGAAATATTCATCAATTTCTTCCGAAGTATATCATTATTCATTTGCTTTTCATGCATGTTCCACGAATATAATTAATCTTCTTTTAGTTGCATGTATACCACTTTATTTATTTTATTCTAGTAGCTCTACCATGAACTTTGCTTGGAAAATAAAATTATAGAACGACCCAATTAATAAAAATTCACAAATAGTCCAGACCAGCATAAGTCAAAACCAGCATAAGTCATTCTCTTATTTTAATATTTGAAGCCTCTAGCTACTACTAGTACTACTAATACTGTGCTAAATGAAAAAAATGAGTCCATTAATCAAAAGGATTTAACCTAGTATAAATTATTGTCTTAATCCATGACCAAGTCAAAACCACCATAAATCATGCATTGTCTTGGCTTAATATTTAAGACCTCTACTATTATAATATTGTGCTAAAATTGGTTTGGTTCCATGAGTTTGCAAAGAGTCGTACACCTATTATAAATTGATAAGGGTCCCATGGATGGCTGGTCTGGGCGGCCAAACATGCATACCTCATGTATGATCTCATCAAATGTGCCATGCACGAACACCCATAAATTGCCTCACATTATATATAATATATATATGTATTATATACCTTGGATAAACTCTAAAGAGAGTGTATCTCTTAAGGTCAATATTAGATAGTTATTAGAATATCAAGCTTAATTATATAAAATTCATTTAGAACAAAATTATATATATATAATGCATGCGTACCTAAGTGATATGAGGAAGCATGCTTATTAACTTCTTATATTTTATAATAAAGAAATCAACTTACTCGATCTCTCACTATTATATTGTCATTATGTAATTTTGTCTGAACATTGACATTATTAATTGTTGAAATAATTAATTAATTAAAGTATAACTTGGTCAAACATTATTAGATTTGTTGGTAGAATATATTTATCAGTAACGATCAAACTCGTTATCAAAAAATGAAAAAGTGAATAATAATAATAATAATGATCGAACTCGTTAAACTTGAAAAAAATATGTTCGCGCAATCGCGCTCATATATTTGGAATCAGCCTACAGTACAACTTGTTATTATGGTTGGACTATTAGAACTATACTTATATGTTGACAAGTGGCATCACAAAAGTAAAGTTACCTATGTAACTGGATATAACCGGTACTAATATTACAATATTTTAGGATTACATTACTCCATTGATAGACAAGTTACCTCACGTTTGAACAATATTACCTCCTTTTGGTAATGTTACAATATTTCTAGACCAAATTACGTGATTTATGGACAAGTTACAAGTTCTTTGAACAATATTACCACATTTCGGTATTGTTACACCGTTTATGGATTATGTTACTTTATTTGCAGATTGTTTTACTTTGTTATGGACAATATTACCTCGTTTTGGATAGCATGTTGCAAAGCGCGTTACTTTGTTCATGGATTAGTGTTATCTTTTTTATGGACCATGTCACCTCACTTGTGGATCGTATTACATCATTTCGTTTATGTTACAATATTTCTGGACCAAATTACGTGATTTATGGACAGGTTACAGGTTCTTTGAACAATATTGCCACCTTTCGCTATTGTTACACCGTTTATGGATGATGTTACTTTATTTGCAGATTGTTTTACTTTGTTATGGACAATATTACCTCGTTTTGGATAGCATGTTGCAAAGCGCATTACTTTGTTCATGGATTAGTGTTACCTTCTTTATGGACCATGTCACCTCACTTGTGGATCATATTACATCATTTTGGTAATGTTACAATATTTATGAACCAATTTACTTTATTTATGGACAGGTTACAGGTTCTTTGAACAATATTACCATCTTTTGGTATTGTTACATCGTTTATGCATGATGTTACTTTATTTGCAGATTATTTTACTTTGTTATGGATAATATTACCTCGTTTTGGATAGCATGTTGCAAATCGCGTTACTTTGTTCATGGATTAGTGTTACCTTCTTTATGGATCATGTCACCTCACTTGTGGATCGTATTACATCATTTTGGTAATGTTACAATATTTTTGGACCAATTTACTTTATTTATGGATAGGTTACTGGTTCTTTGAACAATATTACCACCTTTCGGTATTGTTACACCGTTTATGGATTATGTTACTTTATTTGCAGATTATTTTACTTTGTTATGGACAATATTACCTCGTTTTGGATATTATGAAATAATAATGGTGTTACCTGCTTTATGAATTAACCATATTGACAAAGCATAAATTATCCACCAAGCTCAAAGTAAAAGAAAATTATGCACTTACCAAACCCCAATATAAATAGTATATTGGAATGACCTTTTAAATGGTATATATTTAAAGTTATAATATTTTAAACATTTTTTTGTACTTGGTAGTAAATAATTTTTAATATGCCAACAACCACATATCATTAATGATGCTAGATATGAATATTCACCAACCAATTAACTTCAATCTTCTCTTGATGCTAAAGTCATTTCCAGAAGCCTTCCAATAGCTCCAACATTGCATCTCGGAAGCAAGTATACCCAAGGTTCA
>QANX01006215.1:126905-166412 GCA_003254975.1 Ochetophila trinervis | reverse complement strand
TTCACCTTTTTTTTTTTTGGTAAAATATTTATATTCACCTTATTCGTTAGTAAACTTCCTCTCAATAAGATAATAATTACTAACAAGTAAGTTCCCAATGCAACCTCTGTGTATCTAAAAGTAAAACTGACCTTCTGAAAAATTGTAATCAAAATTTTGAGTAAAATAGATTATCCACAAGAAGCATCTTAAGGGTGTCCTAGGGATTGAAACATAAGTTGGTTCAGTGTTTTAGTACGTAAATTTTTTTACATTTTAAGGAAGAGGCATCGACAAAGGTACGTACAAGCAAGAAGATTCTTCTTGTACCCCCCAAATCCAAATCTAAAGAAAGATATACCTTTAATTATAGGTCCTCCCTCCTACCAACATAGCTTCCATCCACAGCCGCCTCTTAAAATCTCACATTTTCAACCTACCAAAATTAATTCCATATATAGACTCTAATGTGACGGAAAATAAAATGTCAAATTTTAATTGTATATCATGCATGATCTTCATTTTCAAATCTAGCTATTGGCTTAATGAAGCTTGGCATTCATTTTTGTCTGGCAGAACAAAATTGGTATTAAATTAACCAAATCACGAGCAATTAAGTATTTGTTTACAAATTAATAATTCACCGAGCAGAGAAAATAGCATTTATTGAAAGAAAACATTACATTTTATATATGAATCATCGGTGAGATGTTATTTAAATTCTTCCAGTCTTTCCATTTATGGTTATTTTTGTGTGATTGAAATGAAATTTGACGAGAAATTAAAACTTTTTATGAAGATCTTATAGACAGCCCATTTGATAATTAATTCATTTTTTATTCTTTTGATTAGATTTGGTATCTGATCAATGCTTTTTTTTATAAAAAAAATAAAAGAAAAGGTGGGACCTAATTACGTGGAACCTCTCCGCAATCTAGACACATATGTTTGATAATTCCCGTCTTGATACGGAACTCAAGCTTAACTTAATCATACAAAATCCAAATTTTAGTTTAATTAGTCTTATCAAATTTAATAACTATTAAATTTGTTGAAATTTATTTATTAATTTTCATTCACATGATTATAAAATTTATTAATTATTAATAAATTATTATATAATTAAATACTAAAAAAATGAATTAACAAATTTAATAAATCTGTCCTTTGTAATTATTTAACATTCACATCTATTTCTATTTTATCGTTATATTTCGCATCTCATTATTCGTGCAATCTTGATATTTGTTGAAAATGTGCGCAATAAGTATTAAAGAATGAGAAAAAAAATTCACGTGCAAAATTTGATAATATAGAATATTGGAACTGGATATCCTCCAATTGGACCAGTTATTCCAGAACGGGGTTTAATACAATGTATAATCTATATGAAAAACATATGAGATACACGGGCCATCGAAGGCGCGTTTCCATCAAAGACCTCAGTTTGGATGATAAACCCCGTACAGAGGATATTAAAACGGAAGGTTTACGGAGAACGATTTACGTAGGAAATGCATGCAGGTTAGCAGTGATAGGACAGTGCTGCACACGACTCTTTTATCTGCGTGTGTGCAAGTTGTACGGCATTCTAGTTATGTAATCATACCATTCTTTTGCACAATGGTAAAAAGAAAAGTATACAGTAATTAAAAAAAATGTTTTACTGCAACTGCTTTCAAAACTTAATTTAAATTAAATATAGTTTTTCAATTATTAATAATATATTTGTAATTTTTATTGAAATATCTATCACTATGCCCATAATTTCAATTCTATTTGTTTAATAAAAATTTAAAAAATATGATAATAATTGTTTATGCCATTAAAAATTGAAGATATTTTTGATTTAAGCTAAAAAATTTAATTAAAAACTCCGAAGTTAATTCCAATAATAATGAAAAAAGAAAAAGAAAAAAGTAAAGTGCTCTCTTTCGCGTCTTATCGCAATTCACAGCCTCTTTTTTTTTTTTTAAATGTTCTCTCTCTCACACACCGAGCTGTGACTCTCTTTAATCAAATCATTTCAAGGACAATGTTGTCTTTGGCTCCATCCTTGACTAGTCCCACGTGCGTTCCCTCACCCACCCACTCGTTCTCACGTGTCGCACTCTCTCTTTCGCACCCTCTCCGACTCTCTCTGCCGCAACTTTGCAGCTTTTATCTCGAAACACTTTAAAGGTGAAACCCATTGGAGTAGAACAAGGAAAGCCAGAGGCCACTCGCTGTTCTGACTCTTTCGCTTTGTCCCTAAGAAGACTAATAAACCCCCCAACCCTACCTTCCTTAATTTATATGTAATGTGCAATTTCGAAGTGTACAGCCCCTAAACCGCTACCACTCAAAACCCATCGCGTAGGTTCGTTGGACAGAGACGGGAACAGAAAGAAAGCATGGAAATTGGCGGGAACACATTGGGTCACAGCATAGGGAGCAGAGGACAGAATGGTAATAATGCTTCCAGCCTTGCTTGGGATGTATGGGAGCTCAGTAACTCTTCCCGGATGGATTGGACCAACACCGCAAACGCTACCTTCTACGCCACACCAGCTCCGGCTGCGGCGGAGACGTCATCACCCACCACGCGCCTCGACGAGTGTCCAGCTCACGCTCTCGTCCTGACTCCTCGCGGTTACGGTGGCGGTGACGGGGACGGCGTGATGGTGCACCAGCAGTCGCTGTACGCCGGGGATGGGTCCCACTTGCATCCGGACCCGCACCTCACGTGCTTGAAGCTCGGCAAGAGGCACTACTTCGAGGACGCTACGTCTCCCCTGGTGGGCGAGCGACACGTGTCCGGCTTCGACATAGGAAAGAGGGGGAAACCTTTGCGTGGCGGCGCCGGTGGAGGTGGGACGTCGTCGCCGGCGACTGTGCCCAGGTGCCAGGTGGAGGGGTGCCACGTGGCGCTGGTGAGTGCTAAGGATTACCACCGGAGGCACAAGGTGTGCGAGATTCACTCCAAGGCTCCCAAGGTGGTTGTTTTAGGAGTGGAGCAGCGCTTCTGTCAACAGTGCAGCAGGTGAGTATATCATTGCCCCTCTCTCATACATATAAATACATTTACATATACCAATGAAGTGAAAAGACTCGCACCTCTTTAGTCACAGAACCACTGGCCCTATTCGCTGCTATTAGAAATACCGCGATTTTTTATTTTATTTTTTCAAGAATGAATTATAAATTATCCTGAGTACAAAATATTAATGTATCCATAATTTAATTGTCATTGACTTTTAATTCGTTAATTGATCTCCAATTGGTTAATAAGAGGCATGGAAGCAACTTAAATTTGAAAATGTTTTATTTAGGCCAAATTTCATTTAGAGCTTATCAGTTTAATTTTGTTTTTGTTAAAGGGTGGGTATAACTTAATTGTAAATTTAAAAGTGGTGCCTTTTTAGAACAGTATTATTGAATTAATACAAAACTAATATTTGAAAAGGTCTAAATTAAATTTTCTCTATTATTTTTATAATGAAAAAAATTACCTGGCTGAATTTTGTTTTTGCGTATAGGTTTCATGTAGTGTCAGAGTTTGACGAATCTAAAAGGAGCTGTAGGAGGAGATTAGCAGGGCACAACGAACGGAGGAGAAAGAGTTCTAATGATTCTATCAACAGAAACTCTTCTCATGGTATGTCTAATTAGGAAAATAGTTCAATGGAACGGGCATATACTTTTTCACTCGCAAATTAGTGAGAACGACCATATAGGCCTCACCCATTATGCATAGTGTGGGTGGGAAGGATATACGCCCGTCAATGGAATTTTTTTCCCAATTATATCCTCTTCTTCTCAATGTGACTTTACATTTTTAATTTTGTGGTCAATTCGGATTTTTTACCTAGCTAGCTCGTAATTAATTTTATGCTCCATGAAATCCAAACTCAGAAAAAGACTGCATGCAAATTGTCCTAGCTAGAATCGTTCTCCATATTATAAGAATTTTGTGGCCCATCGAGAAATTACTTTATGTGATAGCAAACTAAGATTATTTATTAGATAATAGATTACTTAACAGGTAGGGGAATGTAAAAAAATTGACAAATTGATGAAATCGATCGATTCAATACAATTATATTTGTTTGGATTAGTTATTTTAGTATTATTATATTTAATCGGTTTTGAATTTTCAAAACCGACTATTAAATTTGTTCGGTTCAGTTGCTAAAGTTAAAAACTGAAACGATCCAAACTAAATTGATTATTTTTTAATTTTTGAAACAATAGTTTTTTATTATATGACTTATTTTTTAGGCATATTTACTATTTTAGTGTGAATCTACATATTTTTAATTTTTTTTATAGATAAAGTTTAGTGCATCATTTCTATTCTCTAACTCTCTCCCCAATCATTTTTTAAATAAGCATAATTTCTTTTTTAATTATTTATGTGTTAGGTTTTGAAAAAAATTTAATTTTTTAAACAAAGTTTAAGCCTAATAAGTTTTTGGAATTCAAAAATTAAATTTTAAAATGTTTAAAAAAATTATAAAAGTTCAAGCCAAACTGATTCAATCTAATTACTAATTGGATTTGATTTGATGTATGGGTCGGTTTGAATTGAAAAAAATAAAACTGATTATTAATTGGATTGGATTGACTATTTTTAAAATAAATCGGTTCGAACCAATAAATACTAATAACAGATCATTCATACAAAGTGTTAATCCAGCATTATTATGGCACAACTGGCCGACTATATATTAAGCCTGAGATTGGATTTTCCAGCTTGACGATGAACTTTGTATCTAGCGGCTCTAAAAGGGATATCTAAAAGGCTTTTGTGTTTGATGACTGCTAGTTGTCAATTTGCTGTTTCTTATGCTATGGGTACTATTGACTATATATAGAGTGTTGGGTAGATTAGGTTCAGTTGGCAAAGCTTTTATGACAGAAGAAGATATTTGTAAGTTGAGGAAAGACAATTAAGCTGGTTTTATTAAGATGCAAGGCTAGCTCAGAAATTGATTAGATTTTCTTGGAAAGACTTTTAGCTCTAGGATCTCTACGATGATAGACTTTTAGTAGCTGTGGGTAGTTAAGACTGGTTTAATTTGGAGCTAAAATTTCTTAAACTAGACACCGTACGGCTTGTCCTCGCTAGGTGTTTCATCTTTTTTACAAACACGACCCGGGGCTGCCTCATATCTGTTTTGTCTTGATGTGTTTCTCTGTTTGAAGCAATCTTCTAGTTCTTTATTAGTATTGTTCAAGCACAGGAAGGTATGGAAATAAGTAGCTCTTTGTTATATTCTTACTAGGATGCTTATTTCAATGTTCTAAGCCTTGTTATATGGTATGGTCATTCGTTTTCCTTGTTTTTTTTTGCTTGTATTATTTTATTTCCTTGTTGGTTCTTTATAATTTTCTTGGTTATTTTAGTGTTCTAAGCCTTCATGGTTCTTTATTTAGCTATTCCTTGTTTGTGCTATATATTGTTTTTTCCCGTTGCAAAATAGTACAGTTGTGGAGAATATGTCCTTTTACGCTCTGTATCTTGCAGTAAGGTGTGGCCAAAAATGAATCTCCCTGTTTGAGTGTAATTACCAAAGAATGAAAAAGCTCCACCATAGTATGTGTGCGGTTATATAGATTATCAAAAAGTATGTATTATGTTTATGATTAGATTTTATAAGCAGCTTGAAATGCCTTGTGACATACTAGCATGGTCATCAATTTAAAATAAATTCATATATATTTTTTTTCTTTTTAGGGAATTGTACATGTAATCACACTAAAAAGTTTTGTTAATCGTGTTAACTAATGGAAGTCGTCAATATTGATAACGAAATGGTGAATAATTGATGATGAAAATGATAATTTCTTGAAATTGAATATAAATGTGTGTGTGGCAGAAAATAAATTGATGAGTGGAAAATTTTCGTACTTATCATCGCCGACAGGACATGCTCTCTCTCTTCTGTCATCGAAGGCTGATTCTTGGGGACCCCCGTCCGATCTCTCCACAAGATCCAGTGCTGCACTCCGCGAGCTCATCGCGGAGAACCGAGCAGCCCTTTTGGCTCGCCAAATCATTTTGGACAGAGACTGGCACTCGAACCAGCATGGAGCTGATGAGGACTTGAGCGAGCCACAACAACGCTCAGGGTTCAACTCCATTGAACCCCACCACCACCACAACCACATGTTTCCCGATCAACAAGGCTGGGACAGGTTCCATGAAAATGGTACACATGTCACTTTAGACCTCATGCAGACCCCGAGCCCTGCATTCGGATTCTTGTCGGCAAGAGGGAAAACTAAGAGTGAGGAAGAAGATTGTTCTGATTTGTGGAACTCCTTCAATGGACCCAACTTGGTCTAAACTTTTCCGGAGTTTGTTAATTTTGCTAGTGCTTTATCACATAAACAACATTGTTTAAATACATTCAAACATTCAATAATATTCAGCATAAACATTTCCCATGATCATTACATAGTCATAAGGTATCTAATGAGTTAAAGAGCATATACCTTTATACATAGCCTATGAACCTGCAGCAATTAATGCACAAACTTAATGCTCTTTTACCTACCAAAATGAACACAAGCAGCTTTCCAATGGACACATTCTTCTCTAACCTTTTCTTTTCTTGTTTTCACAAAAGTAAGCACTCTAACTAGTGTACAAAACCCTAATAGTATATCATCTTTTGTAAGAGAGCAAGAAAGTCTTCTTCACATGTGCAAATCCATACCTTTTTATCCATTTAATAAAAGCCATGTGCTACTCAATGATCTATTCCATTTTTATAACACACAACACAAAATAATAAATTTAATATATATATAGTTTTATAAAATTAAAATGAATCAATTGGGCATCTTGGAGAGAATAAATTATTTAGTTCAATAGACCGATTAAAAAATTATAAAAAAAAAATATGTCAAATGGCTTCATGAGTAAAAAAATAAAATAAAAGTTATAACAATTGAAAGTTTCAAAATATGCTCATAATGGTGTTTTTCATTTTTATCAAACTTGATAAATATTTACCAATCTAATTCATGAGCTCATTTGCAGTATCCATCTTTTGGATAATTAATTGAAAATTTTAGAATCATCCATGTGATTCTCATGATCATCATACAACATTTATTCAAGTACTTCCACTCTTTGTACAGCTTCTTAGCCTCGACAATACTTTGATTATTTGGTATCTTCAGTGGATCAATTTCTAAAGTTAAATCTAGCTCCATGAGAGTTAAAATTACTAAAATAATCTTTCTCCACTATTCATAATTAATAGAGACATTCACATGAAGAGTTCTAGAGGTGTTTCTAGCTATAAAAATAACGAGATAGAAAAGCATTATATCACAATAACTATGTAAGTTTTAGCTTTTAAATATGATTCAATACCATATAGAATTTTTGTTGGTTAAAATTTTCATTCTCGTACTGAAAGAAATATTGATAAAAATATACATCTTCTTAATAATTTTGCATGTAATTATTAAAATGTCAACCATATAGATTTCATATTACATGTGATTGGTAATGTTACTATTGTTATATTGTACACTAAAAGTCTATGTTTTCTTTTGGCACAATACCTCCAAAATGACAAAACTCATTTATGTTGTACTATTAATCTACTGCTACGTAACATATTAAAAATAATGTAAAACAATTATTACAATTTGAAAGCATATCATATTTTAATAATGAAAAAATATTATATTTTTATTTTAATAAAATCTATAATATTTTTAAAATCCTATAAAATTTAACGAATACAATATTTTCATAAAAATTATGAAAATTTTGACCAAAACATGAGAATTTTAACAAAAATATTATGTAAATATTAAAAATTTAGATGAAAATTATAAAAATTATATCTGTAATTTTTAAAAACATAAATATTTTTTCCATATAAGAAAAATGAATCAAATGAACTTCTAATGAATAATATGTTCTTCAGTTCAACTGGTTAACCAAAGAATTCCACAAAGAATATGCTCCAAAATTTCACTGCAAAAGTTAGTAAATAGTCAAGTCTCGTTACTGGCATGAATATTAAACCACGTAAGTGAGTTGCCTATTTATCACTAGCCTGCACATAAATTTTCTAACAAATTTGATTTACACTATATAGTGTATAATTAATTTTAGTGTACTAATAGAAGGCTAGCTAGCTTCCTCGTGTTGGTTTATGAGGTCGGTTTTCTTCTTGGCAGTTTCATTTCTCTTAGTTCAATTGGCTTCCGTTCAATCGATTAAATGAAAAAAATTCTTTTCTCTCTAAAATGGAAATGATGAGTACAAATGTTTACCATGTTAAAGTAATCTTACTGCTATGATTTCGAAGTGTGGTTTTTTTATCTTTTCCCATCTTATATCCATTATTTCGTTTGCTAGGAACGATTTACAAAGATTAGCCTTTTTTTATAGGTTGAAAAAGATTAATCCTTGTTTATTAATTTGGAAGAAAGAGAAGTGTTAATTGAACCATACACTATAAATCTAACCTGTACGACTTTATTAAAGAGTCTCAGTTTCTTTGGGAGGTGCATGAACATTTATAGGGTACTGACTAGTCAAATTTATCTACCAGTCCCTTGTTTGCTTCAGAGTACTCGTACTGTAAAGTCATTAATTTTATGTTAATTTGATGCTTTGCCTTCTCGGAAAAACTAGATACATGTTTTTGTACGACAATATATATTCATTATTATTTCACCATGTTATATTTATTATATATAATGTCTAAATTCTCAAGACCTACAAAACTATAAAATGTAACCCACCTCAGTGACTTTTCCAATCCCAAATGTCAGTTTCTAAAGTGAATGCTGTACGAATTTTTCCTATTTGACGTATAACATTTGTCTATACTTTCTTCAGCCGAAAACTCTTTACGAGAAAGCATCTCCAAAAATCATAAAAGTTGTACAAACTGGTCAACTGGTCTTCTAGATTAATGATAGGAGCTGGTTTTATGGTACAGATTTCTCTCGTGTCCTTTAGATATTAGTAATCCAATAATTGTAAAAGTAAAATCATAATCTTTGGCTCATATTTTTGTCTAATTAATGAATTTTGAATTTATTTTTAAATATTAAGGGAGAATAAGACAAAATGAAAGCCATATTGATGAGAGTCAAAAGTTGACAAGGATGAGCATGTGAAAGATTCCAAGTTTACATAGAAATGGCAAGGACAGGAGCAAAGTTCTGATTATCATCAAAAGTTGCTACAAGTGAAGTTTGTTTCTCAAAGTGCTTGGCTACGATTTCAAAGTAGACGAAGCACTCATTTCAACTAAACGCAGTATATGGGGCTTCTTCTTCTTACCTCCATTATTCATTTTCCGACTTGTTGTTTTCATGTCGGAAGGTTCCCTCAGGGCTACGAATTATACCTGCCTTCTTTTGGAGGAAAGTGGAAAGAAAATAACCATTTGTCTCGCGCTCCTCATAATAATGCAGTCTTTTATTGCAAAACATGATCACTTAGTGAACTTACTACTTGCTCGTCTCCATTTCTGGCTTAAATTTATAATAGGAATTGAACAAGTGTGGAGGAATATAATTCTTCGGTGTTTTTATTTTTGGTTTTTATTGATTTCTTTAAAACAAATTTATAAAGAGAATACTTAATTATCCTAATAACTTTTTTATTTTATTTTTATTATTTTTATATTTGAAAATCATTCTTCCATTATATATATATAAATATATAATTTTGTTAATATAGAAAACATTGCTTACTATTTATTAGGCAACAGTCTATTGTAATTTTTTGATACACATAATCAGATGTATCAGATAAACAATTATGAATATCAATTTTCTATATCATCCATAGAAATATTTATATATATATATATATATATATGTTTGCGGTTCAAATTTCTCTTCACTTTTTTACTTTTCATGTTTATGATCACAATAGCAGTCATACCAATTAAGCTAAACTTATAAAATATCAAAATGTTCACATGATACCCTTTTTTTTTTTTTAATAGATTGTGTGCAAGAAATATCTGTTCCAATCATCATTGATAATTTCTCATGAAGACACATTATAATTATATATATATATATAGATTCTATGACTCGAGTATGTGGATAAAATTTTCATCCGAATCCTCATTAAAAATATAATTTATATAATAATTTTGTTACTAAAACAAATTGGTAACGATGATAATTTTTAAATTTATCACTAAAAATGGACTTTTAAAAATGATTTAAACGAAAATTTCATTTTAATATCCATGTCATAGAATTTAACAGATAATCCACTTAGCCCAATAAAGAAGAAATAAACAAATTCGCAATCTATGTGCTAAAATTAATAAGCATTGCAACTAACTATTAAGGAAAATAATGCTAAAAACAGTGCGAAGAATATATAAGAAAGAATGTGAGAAAACAGCACGAAGAATACGTAAGAGAGAAATGTGAGAAAATATTTACGATAGTATCCCGTATACAACCATCACATTGATGAACTTATGAGTTACGACTACCTAATAACACATATTAATTCTCTATAATTGACTACCTAAAACACACACATTAATTCTATATTATTAAATGTTGTTCTCGTCTCTTTTTATTTGCTTTCTCTATTATGAAATGTCGTTCTTGTCTCCTTTTATTTGCTTCTTGCTTTTTCCTAATATATATATATAAGTTTTGAACTCTGAATCTCAGTTGATTTTACTACTAATTAATAAACATATGAACACACAACATTAAATTTATATGTGATATATCATTTTTATCATACAAAAATATTGAAGTTGTATTCCATAATGTCACCCTTGCCAAGACACCTTTCGAATTTTGTTATTGCCTATATTGTCCTTTTATAAATTAATCTGGCTCTATTTACTTTGCACCTTTTTGCCTCTCGTTCTAGGACATATAAATCTAACCAGTTCGGATTAAGAAAGCAATTTAATTTGAAATAAATCAAAGCCTTTTAATTTATCTACTATAGTATTAAATTATATAGTCTATTATTCAACCATCTCAATCATAATATATATTCAATTAAAATCAATGATTTTTTTTTTAATTCTTAAACCAAAGTGTTTTCAAACACTGGATAATTTTACAAATAAAATAATATTTTCAAATTCAAAGTGGGTTTGTGATTAATTAATAAAATTTTCAATTATTTTTTAAGAAAATGTATGAAAAATACTAGTGAAATATTGAAGTATAGAAATCAAAATGCAGCAAAAAGCCAGAATTGGTACGGGGGCTCATCATAAGCTTTTATGGGGATACAAATAAATCGTTCTCTCTGGCCCGCACAGAAGAAGGCTTAAAAAAAAAGAAAAGGCTTTTCTTCAATTCACCAAAAAAGAAAAGAAAAAAAGAGAGGCTTTTCTCCAATAATAGCATCCAGCTGTTGTGTCCCACCGAAGGACAAATCAACCACATTGATCAGGTGCAGATCACGTGACAATATGATCAAACCCAAATCCGATGGAGCCCCAGTGGAGGCCCACGTAACTAGCCCAAAACGAAACAGCGGTATCCACGTGCAGGATTTGGTAATGAAAAAGAAATGGACAGCCAGCGAACGGTGACAGTGCATAGCCTTGTGGAAAGGGAATTTTCTACCGTACAATGGTTGTATCAGTACAATTATTGAAATAACTTTATCGTAAATAAAATAATATTATTAATAAACTAAGTAATATTATTTATAATTAAAATAATAAAAATTTTAATAAAATAATATTAATATATTATTTTATTTATAAACGATGTTATTTGGTTACTGAATCTGTTTTGAAAGTTAGCTGCAGGCAATCATGTGGAAAGGGTCACTGTTCGCTCTTGATAGTTCATGTAAACTTATTTTGTTGCTGTGAATCATACGATGATGAGGTGATGATCAAAATGCAATGAGTGAAAAGGATGTAATTTGTTGGGACCCACCAAAACTGGGGATTGGGGAGCTGAGGGAAACCTTGCACCTGTTTAACGAAACAAAATGTACCCCCTTTTTTATTCCTTTTTTCTACCAAAGAGTAAGAGCCTTCCATTTTGATTGTTTTGTTTCTGTGTTTGGACCACTGTCAGCTCTCTTCTTGTACACAAAGATCCTAATCCATGAGTGAGAAATGAACTTTAGATTTTGGACCGCTTTTTGACTCTTCTTCTAATTTGATTATCACAGTATTTTCCAACATTAAATGAATAATTTCAAAATTTTAGAACGATCAATTTGGTAGGTAACAAAATTGCTATTTACATACACACAATTAAAAATGAAAAATTATAACATACTATTTATATGTTTCTGATAAAACTCCTTAAGGTATCCAATCAAAACCATTCGATTTGCTTGGATTTAATAAACTTTTGAAATAATATCATAATTTCAACCTAATGTGAGACATTGTTTGTTCGAATATTTTTTAAATGGATTTATATTTACATTTTTTGCACAGAAACTTCTCTAATCAAACAGTTATAACAGAACAGTCCGGCGGCAAAAACCATGTATTGTATAGTGATATGAAAAACTATAAAGAGGATGGTGAGTGGTAAATGTTTGAATAAAGTTACCAAAGGAATAGAGTGACTGACCCAATTGAGGGTTTGTAAACTTCCTTTTCCTTGCCATAGGACAAGGTGATAGAAAGCTTGAAGCGAAAGGTGCAAGATAGAGACCCTTCTCCAAACATTTAGCAGTTGCTTTTGAGATGGGATTCTTTCTTGTGTTGGGTCACACATCATAATCCATATACTCTCTTTCATTTGCATTCTAGATAAGCTTATATATATATAGATCCAACTCTGATTGACAATTGGTAATAAATTCATCATCCATTCTTGGACTCAACTAAACTTTGAATTTTTATTTTTTTTATCAAAAAAAAAAAATTTGGTAATTTTTCACACACAAAAAAAGAAAAAGAAAAAAAACTATGGTAAATCTTTTTCTTGCCCAAGGGAAGGTTGGTGTAGCCCCCACTTCTTTAACCGACTTCTAGTAGCTGCACGTACAAGGGAGTGGATCAAGTTCAAGCCACGGCTAACCCTCTTTCCCAGCCCACAGATTATTATTTACTACTTTATATATAGCAACCCACAGTCATTTTTAAATCTACTTAAGTTGTAATTTACTTTTTGTTAAACTATCAATTTTTGTAAATTCTCTTAGGGGATGTTTGGAAAGCAGGAATAGAGGAAGGGATGAAAGAACTATTTCATAGGATTTGATAAATTTATGTTTGGTTGGTTTTTATATCAAGTATTACATATTCTCCAGGATTAACCATTCTCCCATTTTAAGGAATCTCAAAACTTATGGAATAACCATTCCTTCACCCAAATCGTGACAGTCTTCAAAGATAAAAATAATTATTCGTTAAAAAGTTTTAACTTGATAAATTATCAATTTATTTAAAATATATAAATAATTTTTTTTATAAAAACCAAATAAAATAAAAAATATATATAGAAATATTTAAACATAATAAATTACATATAAGATTAAACATAAAGAAATTTTCTAAATAAAATTATAAATAATAAAATAGCAGAATTAAAAAATTAATTGAATCTAATCTATTGACAAAACCAAACAAAGGAAAAATATTAGTAATTCTTTTTAACTATCCCTTTTTTGCTTAATATTGAAATTAATATTCCTATTCCATGAGAAATAGTTATTCGTATACCAAACTAACCTTTGATCTGTTGTATTGTGGTTTTCATCAGACTCGAACGGATGAAAGTAATGGTGACGCAGAAAAAAGCAAAAATGCAATAATAAAAAATAAAAAATAAAAATTGAAAGTGGCCCACATAAATTTCCACGAAAGTTCAAGGAGGCTTCCATGTTGGATACATAAAAGGAAACTCCATTAGTCACAAACACTGAATTTATATGTATATTTCATTCCATGTGAATGAGATAGACAGCGATCAATAAAAACATAAGCTATAACAAAAATTAAAAAAAAAAAAAAAAAAGCATGGCAAATTTTTTCAAGATTTCAGTGCCACATTTTTAATCATTAATTGGTACAAAGAGTATATCTTATAGTATCATGAACTGGATAGTTTGATTCCGAATCATCCCACTTATATATCTTTTTTCAACAGATACATTTTATATTTAAATTTCTTTTTTATATATATTTTGTAACCAAATGCTATGTGCCCATGTGACCAAAACCGAAAAGCCAAAAGGAATACACGGTGCATTATTAACGATTTGATGTCTTTTGCGGCTCCTTTTTATGTTCGCATAATATTTTTTAATTCATCTAAAAACATGATAATATATGTTGACGACTTTCACTGTATCATGAAAGTGAAGTGACATATAATAATGTGAACTAAGAAAATATATATTTGTTGAATTATATTTTTAAAAAACAATTTAAGAAAGTGATTGATCATATTATTCATATTTTTTTAATATAAACTTAATTTTATTTGGACTTTATTTTTAAAAAATTATATATATTTTTACTTTATTATTTGGAACGAAATTGAATTTTAAATGTAAAATTTCAAAAATATTTAGTTTCAATACCATATTGAATTATAAATTTTTTTTAAACTTATTTTAGTAAATCATTATATTACTACAATTTTCTAGCCATAAATTGTCAGAAATAAAATCATGTAGACTTGAAGCCGAGAGAGTAGCAACTTTTTCCATGGCTAATTATTTGACCCAATCTATTAGCACCCCTGTTTGAGGGTTTTTCATAGACTTTCTAAGCCATGATTAAAGGAACTTAATTTTACATTCTTAATGAGCATCAACCGACCAACCAAAAGCTTATTATTAATTTCTTCTCATTCGTTTAATTTCCTATATAAAATACATTTGACCAAAGCTCGAAATTAATTTTTTTATCATCTTTTACTATGCTAAATAATTTAAAATTGACATGTTTGAGAATTCTTTGTGTGGGAAAAGACCAAAAAGTGATTAAATTTTGGACAAGGGGGGGTTAAACCTATTGAATAAATTGAAGTCACTTCGACTGTCTCCGAAAACCCAGTTTTAAATACTACATAAAACTGAATTAATGAAGATATATTTTGACGACTCAAAAAAAACCAAAACAATAGGTTTTTTTTTTTAAAAAAAAAGAAAAAGAAGAAAAAAAGAGTTTAGCTAAAAACTAGGTTATGCCGATTCAGCACTGATAGGAGAGGGTATCATTCAAAGTGGTGGAGTGGGTCCCACGAGGCGGGCTCCTCTAGAGCATTACCAATCCAATTGAAACACTCAAACCAAGAGCCACACAAACTCGAAAACGATGATGAGAGAGAGAGGGGTTGGGCCAATCTGATTGATTTTGGTCAATAATTAATTTGGCTTAGTACAGCCTCCATTAAGGAGACAGCTTGACGTATTACCAAAAAAAAAAGGAGACAGCTTTACGGCTTGGCGTCCTCTTTCCTTTGATATATTCCCAATTTTTTTAAAAAATTAAAATTAAAATTAAAAAATTATAGGTACTACGTGGTCAGTTTTTATCTTTTTAACATGTTCACTGCATTTTCCGAGAAAATTCCGGCACTAGACAAAAGCAAATAATGCCAATGCTCAAAATGAATGTAAAACTAGAACACCCGTGCCTTTCCACGACTTTCTCTGATAACAAACAGACCCCCTCATTGGAAAAAAAATTCCAATTTTCCCTCTTAAGTTTTTTCCTTCCTTCACTTTTTGTACCCGAAATTACATTAATTATGTTGCAGTAAAAATAAAATAAAAACAAAGGAAAGAAAGCAGAGAAGCTCATCATCTCCATTAGATGTTAACTAAACATTACGACCATAACTAAAAAACTAGACACATTGCTCGACAATGTTATTGCTAAATTGCTCCTCCATTTCCTACTAGAGCCTTTCGTTGGTTGTGACTTTACTCACTTGAGAAAAAAAGTGAGCTTGATGATACGGACGAAGTACTGCTCTGATATGATCTCTGTCTGAAACAAACCAACGACATTCTTGGCGGCGACACTGCCACCGTCACCGAGGACGATGACGGAGCTCCTACAAAATATCCCACAAAATTCAAATGCCAACAATTCAGTTCCATTTTCTTCCTCGTACCACCATTTTGTTTTTTTACCCTAATAATATCTTACACATCGACCAACACTTGAGCTTTAGAATTGTTAAGGTTTTTAACAATTTTCTTTCATGTTACTCGATATTTCCTTAGTAACCAAACGTTACTAAAAAGGAAAAGGTATATATATATATATGTAATGCTATCTGGTTCGAAAAAATATTAAGAGTACGGAAAATAGAGCGTACCCTCAACATTATCTGAAGATATATTACGGGCATTTTCAGGTTGTGACTTGGGATGTTCTTGATTTGGTTGCTGAGTTTTTCGCCTGCGACGGTTGTGATCTGCCAACCTCTTCCGGCAACTGCGTTTTCCATTGTCGAACTCCGAAAGAAGGTGGAATCTGCAAGATATTGTAAATTCGTTTAAACAAATTGCATTTTATTTTATTTTATTGATATTATTAACAAATTGATATATTTATAATCGATAATGTTTATCGTGGGTGGGTGTGGTGTAGTTATTATGAATTGACTGGTTAATAAGACCATAAGAAGCAAGACAAACAGTACGTAAAATGAATTTGTACTAAAAGAGATGTGTAATTTAGGGACGCAAATGCCCTCGGGATTTCACACATCCGGCCGGTAGAACCAATCATTGGCTCCATAATCGACAAGCAGGGGTACATTGGTCTTTTGGTTGGTCCAACCATCTCCGGATATTGAGCAGAGCGACCGTGGCTCTTTTTTTTTTTTTTTGCGGCAAAGGAGAGAGAGAAGAAGCGCGCTTGGAGGGTGACTTTGTCATTTCAAAGTTGTTAATCCCAAAGGAGAATTCGTTAAACTAATAATTTTGTCTTAAAGTGACAAACCTACTATAAAAAGTAAGGCACGTAAACGGAAAACAGAGTCGATCTTTGAGGACGCAAATGCCCTCGGGATTAACCCCGAGTACGGGGAAACCAATCATTGGCAAGGAAACACAGCGGAGAGGGGTATTTTCGTCATTTGGTAAATCATCACCAACCTCTCAGAGAGATTGATGAGGGAGATAGTGCAAAGTGGCACGATGTTTACGTTGGAATGGGAGAAAATGAGGGGAATGTGGATTTGTGCATGGAGAGGGGCGTTTGCGTAATTTTTCAACACTACCTGCTACACTGCTGGCAGAATCGCTGAGTCAAACCGGCGGCGATCACGGTGGAGGCTTTGGAGTGGAACTCGCAAACCTTGTGGCGCCGGTGGTAGTGTTTTGCGTGTGAGAGATCGGCATTGCATCCCTCCGCCTGGCACCTCGGCGAGTTGGCCGGCCCTTGCTCCACCGGCCTCGGCCGCCGGTACAGCCTGTTCATGAAGTCGTCCTCCGACGAGAAGTACGTTCGGCCCCCCAAATTCAGACCGATTCTCGACGCGAAATCCGCCGGCCGATACACCTCCTCGCTCTTAGGCACCAGCATGTATCCTCCGTCGCCGCCGGCTCCGGTGACGGTGTCGAGTGACAACATGGAGGGTTGCGGAGGCGCGTACGACGACGAGGAAGCGGCGTAGGCGCGTGGGTCGTAGAGAGAGAGGACGTTGTGGTGGCCTTGGGAGACCTGGAGCTGGTGCGGGTTAAAGTGATGAGCGTAAGCGGCGGTGCTGTTGGAGTGTTGAGGAGGAGGGAGGAGGCTATCGCTGAAAGCATTCTGGGCGTTGGCATAGTGGTCGAGGATGCTGTGGCGATTCGGGTCGGATCCCGGAGCCGGTTCGGGCTCATCGGCAGAGAGCATGATGGAGGAAGGGTTGCCCCATTCATAGTCCAGCATAATTTCCTCCGCGAAGCTTTTCCTTAATTTTCCTAACCGCGCAGTTGGAAATCTGCACTGAAACACAAGCCAACCAACACCAAAACGAAAAAAGAATGTGTCAGTAACGATTCTCTGTAGGTTTCTCACTCCGTTTCCAATACAAACAGTCGAAAGCTCACCTCACCTCGCCAAAAGGGCAAACTAGAGAGAGGGACGAGGTTGGCAATTGGGGGAAAAACTGTAAAATTTGAAACCTATAGGCTCTCACTGTCTTCGCGAGAAAGTCGCTACCATGGCTGAACACGAGGAATGGGTCGATTTGAGTATGTGTCCCTCCAGCTAAAAAGCTCTCTCTCTCTGTCTCTCTCTATGTTTCTGGGAAGACTGGGAAAAAAAAAGAACAAGAAAACTTAGTTATGAGGCGGCTACTGCAGGGGGAACTGATTGGTGGGATGTACTACTGCGAGGGAAGGGTGAAGGAGAGGTGTGGACCTGGAATGACTGTATTGCCCAAATGATGGTTACTTATTTACCAAGGAATGCCACTGGCAGTGGAATGGAACTTGTGTGGTAAGGTGCCTACTTTCTAAATCCTAGTCCAACTAGTTTGGACGAGTTTGTTTGTTTGTTTGTTTTTTTTTCCCTTGCCAAGTGACTTTTGAAAACCGTGTGTTGTGGGTATACTCTTTCCTTCTCTCTGGTTCTCTCTTATGCCAACGCGGTTGGGGGGTATTTAAAATTTTGGGCCCACTTGCTGAATTTCCTTGTCTAGTTTCATCAGTCTTGTGCAGCTGATCATCATGGCTTTCTGAGTTTATTTATTTTCACAGTTTCATTTATTATTTCTCTCACAGAATAAATAGAAAAGCATTTTTATTTTATAATTTTTGTAATTTACCTTTTGAGGGTGCCCTGATTTTTTGTTAATATTTGAGGGTGACCTGATGAGGATGGATACAAGGGATCACTAAAATACAATAAAATTTAGTTACATTTTAATACAAGGTTTCATTTTTTTTTTCATTTATATAAAACAAAATAAGTACTACCACCACTCACAGGCTCACCGTTAATTGGGACCCAGTTTTCTTTCATTTATTAATTTTTTTTTCCTTGGTATATAGACATTTTCTTTATTAGTCACAGTAATAGCTGAAAAGAAAGAGAGAATAAAATCATTAGTTCAATTCCCTAGGATGCATGAAACTTTTTCCCATCGATCGCTAAATTGGCTTTATGATTTAGCTTAAGCATAGAATATAGGATCATATGGCAATATATATAGTTATTAATATTATAGAACTCTCTCTAATCTTCCTCTCAATTACAAAAAAAAAATCATCGTATTTCTTAACTAGTTGCTTTGATTAGAGTTTCAATCTAACGCACTCGGTTAACATTTTTTTAATTCTCAATCTTAGTCTTCACAATAAGGGTTTATCAAAATAAAAAATTATTCATTATAGTTAGAAAATGATGGTTCACCCAATTGATAAAACTCCATTAATTGTCTGAAACCAAACGTACAATAAATGACCATAAAAATGTTTAATTAACCCCATGCAGCTATCATGTTTGAGTATTTCAGGAATTGAGAAAGTGATGCTTAAAACATGTTTGGATATAATTATGCTAACGAAAAATAGGATCGGTGCAAGTTTGGCCACATTGAAAGCGAAACCATGTGTTTCATCCCAATCACGAACATCAATTACATAAAATATACTGTTCTACCAAAAACAATAAAATTATATAAAATACCGGAGCACTTCTATATTTATGAACTTTCAGTACTATTTATAACTTTCATTTCCTCTCTTTTAGTTTGATTTTTATTACCAATTAAAATGCATCCATTTTTAAGTGAAACATAATTATTGTAATTATTGGGGAAGGCTAGTTGTTCAAACATCAGAGAGCAAAATTATCAACAATCAATCACAATTCATTTTTTTTTTTTGGAGAATAATCAATCGCAATTTACAAACAGAGAAAAGTAAAAAGAAATGAAATAATAGAACGTTATAAAAAAGCTGGGTATATATTCTGTACCACTTTCAGAATTCCTGCGTCACAGGGCTCTTATGACATGTAGGTTTTCAAATCCCACCTTCTAACCAGACCTATACTCTCAATTTAAAACTCAAAATTATGTAGAAGATTAATAATCTGTGGAATTCAAACTCAATACTTCATTCAAAATAATTAACACAAATTAAGCAACTAAATTTTAGTTCAAAATGATAATCATATTAAAAATAGTTACTTTATTACTCGATGACTGACTTGTGGTTAAATTTCTCTAAGAAAACCTTTGAATGTTTTTATTTATATTTTATATATATTTAAATTGACAAAAAAGAAAAGAGAAGGTTGAGAGCAGAGGAGGAAATCGTGTGTAGTTAAAAGAGCGAGAGATGAGGGAGAAGGGAAAAAGAAGAGGGGTAAAACAAGCAAAAGACAGGCGAGCAGATGATCGTATCTACATCGTACGATGTATTATTCGGTGTTGCAAAGTATTTTGTCCATATTCATTCTCACTCGCATCAATTATCGCAACCCAGCTCTACTCGCTCTCTGATGAAGACCACTGTTTAGGTTATCAGACAACTTAATCCCCCCGCAAACAAAGTAGAATTACAGAAATGCCTTGGAACACGTGGAGTTAATCGAAGGGAAGGGGATTGGGTAACAGGGTAGAGCAGAGGGTGGGGATTGGAAAGGAAAGGAAAGGAAGTGAGAAGAGGCGGAGACTCAGTCTGAGTCTGATAGTCCAAAGTGAGTGCAGAGTACAGAGTCTGGTGGCATTTGGTAGGAAAAAGGCTGACAAGGAAGTTGACTCTTTTGTACGGCATGTCTACACCTTGGTCAGAGGCACATTAATTGTTATTGTTTTAAATTTTGATAACCATACTAAAAGTTTCATATTTTTATCATTTTTCTTAATTTTATTTTCGCTCTGCTGATTGCTTAACATCGACATTGTTCATTTCCCACATGACTTTGAATTATATTATGTCAAGGTGATTGAGAAAATCTATCAAATAATTGTGTTTGGTTTTACTAAACCTGTCCCAATATTTGGGCAACAAAATAAGCGCCTTGAAACGAAGTTATTTTAGATTTGAAGTAGGAGAAATGAATATTATTTTATAAATTAATGTCTAGTTCGATGGTTTTTTCACTATTTTTTTATTTTTATTTTGGTCAAAGGCTGCGACACACAGCAAGGTGTTTCTTGTCTATTTTTCTCGTTCGTCTACTTCTGGTGTGGCCGCAGGGCAGTTTCTTTCTTGTGTTTCCAACGTCTTTAAACTCTTCAATCGGTTTTTGGGTCTCTTGGTATATAAAAAATTCAACTAAATAAAGGGGGCAAAAAACAGAAAGAACAAGCCCTTTTTCTCGTTTAAAAGAATCGAACAGAAGACTAAAATTAGAAGCTGAGCAAATAATGCATGGAAATACTTGCATGGTTTAAGAAGTTTATGAGAAGGATTATGATGCAAAGTTGCTGACAAAGTTGTCCTGGTCAAACAACCATTTGGGAGCATCTTAGAACCCTCTAAGCTAATGGCTATTCACCCATGTCCAAACGATTCTAGGTACGATTCTCAGTTTCACAAATTACGGACACTAGAACGAAGCCATAGAAATGAAAGAAAATTAAATTTAACCTTTAGCATGCAATTATGGGATCTAATTAAAGACAGTGCAAACAGAACACTCCAGGTTCAACATCATAACTAAAATCACGGTTTGTATTTTAGTTTTTTTTCCAATAATTATTCCTGTTTCATCGATGCTCTTTCAGTCATTTGTCTTTGGCTATCAAATGCAAATATGCTTCTCCTGCATGGTACAAACTAGTCAGAAATTCCCACCTTCCTAGCTCAGTTCCTAAAGGTAAAGATTTTAACATAAAAATTATTGCCAGCTATAAGCCCTGTCAGTTTTCTGTATCAAAGAAGGAGATTTTTATTTTTATTTTTATTTCTCTCAAATTTCCTTGTTTTAATAAGTCAATCCAAACTTTTGGAAACATTGGGCAAAGGGGACCACAAAATAACAAGACAATGGCATTCGATGTTACAAGTGTACTAAGAATGCACACGAAATTTCCACATTGCAACTATGCCAGTGGATGCAACAGGAAATAAATGGTCCTTGAACCAGAAATCAATCTTTTTCCTCCGTACGAAGAAAACGTTTCAAAAGAGAGTAGAAAGAGAAATGCCAAATTTTTTTACCATAGTAACACAGCAATGCAGCATACTTCCATCATAGAAATGTAACATTTCTCTACGATTCCCTTGGTAGAATATATTCCAAAAGGTTTTCCTTCTATATGTATTCTGGATTTAGTTTATGAATGCCTAAACTGGCATTTATAACTATGACCATTTGTTGAGGTGGAGGCAAGGTTATAGAATTAGCACTTCCGGAACAGACTACTACGATAAGTTCTATATGCTAGTCTATGCAACATGCACATATTTCAAAATGCTAGCTAGACCACAGGTGGACGAAAACTCCTTTCCCCACGGTTTGGAATTGGATGGTAGGTTACAGAAATTGAATGTTATCTATCAACGAAACTTAACTTTTCTTGTCCGTCAGGGTTACAAGGGAATTGAGAACTCCAGGACTGATCTTGTCAGCAAGCACACCTGTTTCCGATATCAAAAGGGACTTATCCTTCACGTAGCTTTGTAGTTTCTTAGTCTCAAAATCAAGACGATCTTGATCTGTATTACAGCAACAGGATCCAGACAATCATGATTAAAAATTAACGATAGAGAAAAAGCATCTTATGATGGAAGAAAATGCTAAATACCATATACAGATCCAACTTCTAATAGTATGACTTGAATATCAACAACAGAATCAAGTAAAAAACTTGGAGAGAAATTCCTCCAATAAGCTCTAAGAAGAAAGTTTTTGGGTGTTTGAGTGCACTTTACTACCATTTGGGTGATCTAAGAAGAAAGTTCAATGGCAAGAATAAAATGAGTTATTCTAATTTATTTTGTTAAATTGCAAAAAGTTCATTTTAAAGAAAGATAACAAGCAGGATTAGTTCTTCTATGGAAGTAAATCATTTAGAGTATAGGTAGAGTAGTATGTCTACCACATACTGAAACTTGGGAAGTTTATAATCTAGGTAACCAATTTTCAAAAATTTCATCCAAGAAGCCCTTTGTCTTTAATGAATGTCTCATTATCCTAGTCTTCACTCCTTTTAGGAAGATTCTTATCCTGTAAAATTGAAAAGTTTGTCACCAGGCATGCCTTGTACAAGGGTGATCTGGACTAGGTAGGCTTATTTAGTGATGGTCGTCAGGAGCATTTTAATTAGGAAAGATTGCTCATCAACTAAAAAACTCTCTAACCATAAATGAGTTTAAGATAGCATAGAAAATACTAGTTAAGCTATTAAAATGAAGAAGCGTGACAAGTAAGCAATAAGCAAATGAACTAGTATACTAGAAGTACATCATAAAGGAGACTGTTGCTTGCAATAAAAAATTTGCAGATGCAGATCACATAACTAAAAACTAAACTGGAACTACCAACTCCTCCACGGGATTATCTAAACGATAAAGAGACTGCGTTAATTCCCTGATTGAAAAATCAAGATGGTTTAACAATTACCTTATTTCATTATTTATAGGATATGAACCTAATGCAAGTTGGAAAGGTAGGCAGATTCCCACTAAGTATTCTCCATTATAACATATATTATTTTGACAGGGAAATTTCCTTGCCTAGATTCTCCTCCTTGGAACAAGTGTCCTTAAAACAGAAACATGTTCTTTCTCAGAAAAAAAAATTTCCCTTGCATTTCAAAGTCTGCTATTAAATGTTTTCTAGTTGATATTTTTTACTACCCTCTTTTGGCATAATACACCTTGAATTTAATTTTTAAGGGTCTAATAAGAGTTAGATCTTTCTAAGCACTTTGATCCTAAAACCAAAGCTTTTACATATTGATCTATGAGCAGCATCTGTCTCTTTTGAGAACTTATTAAATTAAAAACATAAATATGTAACCCAAGACCGGCTATTAAATTCTTCCAATTTAAAAAAAAAAAAAAAAAAGAAAAAAGGAAAAGAAAGAGGCTATAGTAAAACACCTGTTTCCAAGATGGTATGAGCAGCATGAAATGGAATCCTGGCAAAGACATCAGTTCCAGGGAACATCATCCATGTGCGCTCGTTGGAGTCATGGTTGCCACATGTGGCACATACCTCCTTCACCAAAGGTCTGGAATTAGACCCCCCAATCTCCCTCATTATAGACTCAAATGGAGATGGGATACTTGTCTTTGTTGTTCTGGCCCTCTTCCTCAAAGCTGTAAGTGCTTCCCTATTCCCGTTCCTCATCCTATCAGTTTCAACCAGCTGCATGTTTCACCATAAGAATTACTGACCATCCGTTCCCTTACAAGCAAGATCAAGTAAAATAGATTGGTTACTATGAAAAGAAAGTTCACAAAACCAAGCAAGAGACTGGCGCTAGGATTGATTTATAACCTTTGGAGTACAATTAATGAAAAATCTAAATGGCCATGAGATGTGTAATCCAGAATCAATGTTTCAATATTATCAACAACAAAAAATAAAAATAAAAAAATCAATGGTTCCCTATTTTCAAAACTCGTTTTTATGTATTTTAAGGTGGTTCCCATCTTCTAATCCAAAATTTTCATTCGGAACTTATACGTGTTTCTCTAGCTTTTCCACCTCATCGTCTACTTCCAAAAACCCACTTCACAAAATTCAAGAACAATCACTTCTTAAAATAAAACTCCAATTTTTGTTTTCCCGTGAAAAACATTCGCGAGGCAGTTTCCAAGAGATACTTACCTGGTGTCGGGCTAAAAGAAGATGCTCTGCCTCAGTTTCAACCTCAATCAAACTTTGTTGAAATTGCTTCATAGTCTCATCCATTCTGGATTATCAATAGCGAAACCCACCTAATTAAAACGACACGCAAAAATACAAGACCTTAGAACAAGAAGACAAAGAAAATAACTTAATCCAACACAAAATATTAAGAACGCAAATATTTCGCTGGTATCCAAAACAGATTCAGAGATAAACCGCCATTACAAAAAGTTCCCCTTTTTCTTTAAAAAAGGAAGAAGAAAATAAACAACAATAAAACCTGATTTTGTGCGAGGAATCGGGGCGCTGTAGTCTTGGAACAAATTGACCAGAGACGTAGATTTGAGAGATTAAGAAGGTGGCTTTGCGGGTGAGGGACTGTGAGTGCGATTTTCACGCGGGATATGGAGAATTGGAGATAGAGAAGGCTGGGAGGGTGTTTTCCTTTGATGAAAGCTTTATTTATTTTATTTATATAAACTACTAAATATGATCGCTATAGTTAATCAATTATATTAGCCACCTAATTATATTTTGCAATTGGAACTACGTTTTACCCTGCAAACTTTGACATAGATTATAATATTAAAATTAATAAAATTACATTTTAATATCCTTTACAAGAGAAAGATAAATTCTAAGGGTACTAAACTATAATTTAAATAAACTTTATTTTAAGTAGTTTCTAATATACAATTCAAAAAATAAAAAATTTCTATTTATCACAATTAATGATGGATTTTGCTCAAAAAAAAAAAAAGATGGATTACTAATAAAATTTACATGTGATAATTTAAATGGTCTCATTAAAAAAAATTCTTTCTTTTAAAATTTTAATAATAATAAATAATTTTTAATATTAATAATTAAATTATAATTATACTTATCTAATTTTAATTAAATTCACCTTATTAACTTAAATTTTACTGATAATGATCACTGATGATAATAAATAACAAAATTCAAAAATAAATATAGAAAAAATTTGTTTGGTTTAATATACAATCTTTTTTAATTTCAACAAAAAAATAAGACAACCTTTTCTTTAAAATATTATTTACTTTTATTAATATCATCCAAAACAAAGTATGTGAAACTTATTGGTGAGAATTATTATTGATCCTGTGTATGAGTTTTGCAGCGTTTTAATCACGTTGCAGTTATTTATATCTTCTTGTTCCAAGTCCAATGGTTCTCATAAATATTCCAAGATTAGAAAATATTCAAATCCAAGTAAATGTTATGCTTTATTCACACTTTTTCCACCCAGAAACAAACACCACTAAAACCTACTTAGCAAATCTAGGAAGCCATCACATACCAACTCACACATCATTAGGAAATTATTTGACTATTCTATTAGATTATGTATAGAGTCTTCTTTTGTTATTTTCCAACCAATCCAAACAGAAAGTAGTCCCATCACCATCATCGATTCAGACATGAATATGCCAAAGCTTTCTCTTCAATGAGCTCCTGAGCAGTTGCATCCAACTTTGCCCTTGAAAACTCGTCAATCTTTAACCCTGCCAATCAATTTAACCATTTTTATTTCTTAAAATTTTCTCATGTAGATGAACATAATTTATGCTTCTGGAACAATATTTATAACATTTTTGAATGATTACAGACAGCCTACCCTGCACAATAGACCATTCTCCTTTCTCACATGTAACAGGAAACGAGTAAATAAGGCCAGGTTGAATACCATAAGACCCATCAGAGTAGACTCCCATTGAAACCCATCTTCCCTGCATCACATTAAAACAAACCTATTCTCATATCAAACACCATTTATTTTTTTCAATTGCTGCTACTTTAAGATCGAACATGATCAACCTTAGGAGTTCCAAGAACCCAATCGCGGATATGATCACAAGCAGAACTTGCAGCAGATAACGCACTCGATAGCTTTCTAGCCTTGATGATGGCTGCGCCGCGCTGCTGCACCGTGGTGATGAACTCAGAATTCAGCCTGGCAAACAATTGCTCAACCTTATTAGAGATATGAATTTCACATCCTGGTTTAACTAATCACCTGGAAGCTGAAAAGAAAATGAAATGGACTAGAGACTTTTGAGGTACCAATTGTCATCAGCAACGAGTTCTCTGACACCTTTCTCTCCACTGCTTGTGGTGACAGTTGCATGATTGACATCAGGATACTGAGTTGAAGAGTGATTTCCCCAGATGATAACATTCTTCACATCACCAACATGAACATTTAGCCTCTCTGAGATCTGGCCTAATGCTCTGTTGTGATCTAATCGGGTAAGACATGTGATGTTTTTCTCTGGGATTGAAGGTGCATATTCTTTCAAGATGAGTGCATTGGTGTTTGCTGGATTAGCAACCACCAGAACCTGTGCAAGATGATAAGCAATGAAACTGCATCAATTCGAAATGTACCAAATTACTGTCTCCAAATTTAAAGTGCAAAACAATGGACATATTGCAACAATTTCATTAAGGTGGTGTTTGGTTGGTGGGATTGAGGAGGGAATAGAATGGCCATTCCATTCGAATCCTCATTCCTTTGTTTGGTTGTACAAAATGTGCAAGGAATGAGGATTCATTCCTCCTTTGAAAAAAACCAAAGTGGTGGAATGGGATTCCTCGTATTGCATCATCTACATTGGATTGCATGTACTGTGTATAAGATAATGTGCTCTGTGTTTATTCAGAAACTAAACGTTAATTAAATGCAGGTTGCTTAGTTATATACTTATTCTGTTGCAATAGATTGAACCAACTAGATTTAAAGAAAATATAATAGGCCGAAACTTCATCGATTCTAGGTAATTGCACAATGTAATATTCAAAAAAACCTGAAAAGAAAAAGATTGCACAAAAGGAAATGCCATGCAGGCAGTTAAGAGTTCCATACCTTGCAATCTGCAGCAGCATACTTCTCTAATGCAGAAGCTTGAGCCTTGTAGATTGATACATTTTTCGACATGACATCTTTTCTTTCCATGCCTTCTTTCCGTGGGAAACCACCAACCATAACAGCAACGTTGACACCTTTACAAGCTTCTTCAGCATCTGTAGTAGCAACAACACCTATTGAATCACACACAGGGGAAAAGATATGAGACCCCAAAGCAGAAATTTTGAAAATCTACCTTGAACTACAATTTGAAAAGGTTACCTTTAAGAAGAGGGAGGGCAGCATCAATCAATTCCATTTTGACTCCTTTCAGCGCTTCAGCAGCGGGTTCAATATCAAGCATATGTAGAATTACAGGCTGATCGGGGCCAAGCATCGCACCCCTTGCAATCATTGGAACAATAGCATAGCCTATTTGCCCTGTTGGACCAAACTAAATTTAAGGCATTGTGCATATGATCTGTGCTGGTATATGCATGCAAAGATAAACACTATAAATTCTATGATTAATTGAGTCTGGTATGATGAAAACAACGATAAGAACAAGAAAATATTAGAATTTATTTAGGACTAAGATTATGTAATCTATGCTATTCATGCAAAATACAATCATAAAATTCGGAATATTTATTAATCAAATAGGTAAGAATTCGATCACAAGTTTCTATGGAAAACTTAGCAATTTGAACCAATTTTAGTTTCAAAAAGTTACCTTCAGTTATGTAAAACCCATAAAATGAAATAAAAAGTTTCAATTGAAAACTAGATATATAGATTATAAACATGCCTGCAGCACCAGTAACTAATACCGTCACTGGTTCCTTTTCAATGTTCAAAAAGCTCCACATGTACTTAATAAGCTTCCAAAAGAATACAACAGTGAAAGAAACAACCAAAATTTTCTGAAACAGCATAATGTAATCCATTTTTTTTATATTTCAAAAACAAAATCAACCCAATTCAATGCTACAGTCCTCTGTATGTTTATAGCTTTATGAAACAAAGAGTCTTCACAGACAGCTTAACAAAAGGCGTTCAGATACCAAAACAAAGTCCACAAGATATGCAGAAGAAACAAAAGATCTCTTTCCCAAGCAAAGAATTACTTGCACAACATGGATAAATTACCTAAATCCAACCAAATGACCATGTGAAACTTGGAGATTTTGAATTCCGGATGCTAATTGAAATGAAGAAAAGTAGTATTTTTCACATATTCTATTCATAGAAGGCAAACAAAACAAAAGAATAACGGATCAAAGTGATGAAATACAAAGAGAATAATATACCAGCAGCACCAGTGACTAGAACTCGAAGTGGGTCTTTTGCCATTGTTGCAGAGGATTGTTGTAGAGCGAAGGGAAGGAACTTTTAGAGATAGGTGCTAATGGTGATGAGAAATGGAAGTGGTTTTTATAGAGAATTTGAAAGAGGTCGTGGGATTGAGAAGGAGATAAAGAAAAACAATATGAAAGATTGACGGTAATCGAGGAAAGAGATAAGCGTGACGATAGGAAACTGCAACTCTCACAGTTACGAACGAAATACAAAGTGTCACCAATCCAACACATGCAAAAAGCAGGCCTACCTAAGAAACAGTCCGTTTCAATATTTGATCTACATTAAATTCTAATTTTTTATTTATTTATCTTTTCGGCTCACTTTATAAAACTACGGGTATAGGGGGATAAGGGTAATATTAAAAGTTTAAACTTTGGGGTATAAAATTATTTAATACATAGTGATATAGTTATATTATTGTTCTAAAAGAATGATGTCAAATTGAGAGGGGATTATAATAGATAGAGCGATGAGCTGGAAGGGTGGAAGATCAGATGAGATGGATACAACAATCGAGAATATAGATAAGCTTGAGGATTCGAAACAGTAGGATATCAGAGAAACTTTTTTTTTTTTTTTGGTGAAAGGATATCAGAGAAACTTGCATGCAAGCGGTGGCATCACTTTAATTATTTTTTTACCATTTTGATTTATTTCTTGTCACTATAATAAAATAAAATTTATAAATCTATAAAATATTTATTAAATATATACTTATAAATAATTTATTGTAACACATAAATTTTTATCGTTAGGTAGAAATACAATATAGACTATAAATGAAAAGCGCCTTTCTTTTTGTTATTTATAAGAATAATAATTAGTTGGACGTGATGTGATTAGGACTTTCCTGACCACAATTCCATACCCATCGAAACGCCGTGTCTCCGCTCTGCCATGCATCGTGATATGGACATGTTATTTGTTGGTGTGTCTTGGTTTTTAAACCCGTTTTCAGTTTTGCATCAACCGTAGTATTTAGAAGTGGGCAAAAATCGACCGAACCGATTAAATTCGGTCCAGTCAGGCCAATTATATGCAAAGAACCGGTCTTGTTCGGTTAAAGAATTAGTAAAAACTACCATTTTCGATTTGGTAATCAATTTTCAATAATATTTATGCTGAACTCGATTGACCGAACCGGTCTAACTCAATACCTTTAAAATTTTGACACTTTATCATCTGAAATTGAGTTTCAGCTGTCCATACTCATCTACCCCTCCCTCGCCTCTTAGGCGGCCCTAGGCCTTTTATGTTTGATTTTGATTTTTCACCTTTCTTTGCCGATCTCTCTCCCTCTGCGACAAAGCATATACGTTGGCCTATAACGACACACATCTCTCCCTCTGCAACGAAGCATAACAATTTTACAAGTAATATAGAAAAATATGAATTAATTTCATAAAACTGTCACCGACTGACCATTATCGACGCGGTTTTGCATTGGTTATATAGGATGGTCGGTCGGTAACCGGTTGATCATTTTTCTAAAACCAACGTCATCGGTTTGGCAAGAAACTGGCCAAAAAACCAGCCATAACCGACCGATGCCCACCTCTACTAGTATTTACCATTTCCCGTACCAAAATGTTAGAAAAAAAAAATGTTTAAAAAATGATATTTGTTTATATATTATTGATTAATATATTTATATAATTTAAATATAGATGAGTGATAAGTAAATAAAAAATAATCAATTATAAATATAATCATTATATTTTCATATTATTTTTATAATCAATTTTTTTATATTATTTGATAATAAATTTTGTGCTTTGGTAAACCAAGTATTATTTTTAGTAAGTCTAATATTATTGTACAAGCCAAAAAATATAAATGTCAAAATATTAAAAAAATAATGCTAGTAGTCCTAAATTGTTTATAAAATTTATTTAATAAATAATATGACAAATAATGTAGTAATTTTTAACTGGTTCCTTATTATGTTTTATTTATATTTTTTTAAAATTATTTGAATATCTCTTCCACTAATTGACTAACATGCAGTTACATATCATTTGGGAAATACATTCAGTGAGCAATTTGGTATATCCCTAACACTATTAAGAAAAAATACATAACCGAACAAAATTTCTAGACTACATCCCCATAAAAAAAGGTACAAGAGAGATGTACCCAGAAAACCATGTAAATTTTCACCAAAAAAGAAAAAGAAAACCATATAAAAAGATGCCAAGTGGCATTAAGGTAAATGTCTAAATGATGGCATGACATAACCCAATTTGCTACATTTCTTTAAAAATGGAGAGGAATTTTTTTTTTTTTTTATTATAAAGGATTTATTTGTAGCAGAGTCATGAATCCAATAGTTATTTAGTGAATAAGTCAATCATAAATGTTTTAACAACTTAATAGGAGTTCACACTGGAAGCCCGTATTACTTAAAAACTCTCATTCCTCGTGCGGTAGCAGTGGAAGAGAACACTTGAGTCGAAATGAAACTATTAAAATTCGAACCACGACTTCTATTCTCGCAGGTGTGATGGTTTATCTAGTTTTTATTACTGAGCTACATCCTCAAGTGCAATGGAGAAGAATTTTACCTACGTATTGACATGGTCACAAGTATCCCCTCAATTTTTAGAAAAATGAAAGACTTCAATTTGGAATAACCAAATTCTGCACGTCAATATTTTAGCACTAATTTATTAATATAATTTAGAATTAATAATAAATTACTAAAATATTGCTATATTGGACTTAGTCCAAGCTATAATTGCTACTGATTACTTAAAAAAAAAAAAACAATTTCAAAATGTAATCAAAATAATATATAATATATCTCCATGCTAATTAACTTTTAACGATATTTATAGTTAAAAATAAAATAAGTTACAAGGAAAATTGGCTGTGAAATATTTTATGTATGGTTATATCTATAATTAACATGTGAAAAATTGTACAATAGGGATTTTTACCACCAAGGATGATCTGTCAGGAGTTTTTCCTCTTGGGCCTCCATGGGATTTTAAACTCTTTTTATGGAATTCTATTGCGCTTTATTGGACTTAGTCCAAGCTGTGTAAGGCCAGTTTTGAGAGTAAGCCCATTGTTTTTATTATTATTATTATAATGATTATCAACGAAATCCATATAAATTCGGCACATAAAAATGTATTGCATTAAATATTTTTATTTTTATTTAAATTAAAATTGAATATATATATAATAAATCTTTACTTATATAACGTTTTAAATTGCTATATCAGGACTTTGAAAATATAAGGATGGGAATCGAAGATAAATACATATTCTATTGTAACCTTTTTTTGTCTCTAGCAGACATTGAAATATAATTTCCAACAAATGAAAAAAATCAAAAAATAGAATTTCTTTCTCTTTTTTGAAGTAAAATAGAACTTTATTAACAAGATGAATGAAACAACAGAAAAATAGTCATGTAGGAACTTATTCACCCAGATTACAAAAGAGGATAAATAAATTATAGGATTAAAAAAACTTGAAAAATTACAATAAAAACCATATAATAACTTTACATCCTCCAATAAATAGCTAAAGTTTTTAAATGGGACCTAAATAAAATGGTATACATTCTTTTTAACCCTCCAAAACTTTTTAGATCTCCTACAGTGTCATTATTTATCCAAAAATCTTTTTGATATCGTAAAATATATGATGGGAGATTCATACAAGTATATAAAGTGATAAAATTTGAATATTTATATAGCGATGATATTCACTTCTACAAAAATATTAAATTAGAAGATTAATCTTATCAAAAACTTATAAAATAATTCAATAAAAATCCAATTTCAAAATGTCCACAAATAATCATAATTAAAAAGAAAAAGAAAAAAAAAAAGGCAAAACCCAGCTACGGCCAGGAATAAATATAGCCAAGGTAGGGGAATAAGTAAGCTGACTTGCCAAACAGTCCCTCACAATCCTAACTCGGACTGACAGACAGGGAAGCAATCATCTTCGACAGTTAAAATTGGAAGTCGGAAGTAGGCTTTCAAGGTTGAAGGCCATTGCGATTCACAGAGAGAGAAGCTGAGCTTCAGTTGGGACTTGGGCAGTGAGCTCCGAGACAAAGCGATGATGCAGAGGCTCAAAGCAGCTTCATCGATAAGGCGGAGCGTTCACAATTCTAAATTCAGAGGCCTCTGCACTCTTCCAGAATCCGCAATAAGCGATGATCTTGACAACCAAGTGAGTTTTTTTTTTTTTTTTCCACATTCTCCTTTTTCTATATATATATATATATAATAAATAACATATATGTATGTTTAAGAAGCTCTGCTTTTTGATACTGTCAGGTATTGGTAGAAGGCAAAGCTTGGTCTAGAACAGCGATTCTCAACCGACCCTCAGCTCTCAATGCTCTCAATAATGTAATGGTATGCATTTATTTCCGTTCTCTGGTTATTTGAACTGGGTTTTTACTCAATTTCCTGATTTTGGTCCGATTGGTTCAATTTATTTGTTATAGAGTTCAGTGTTCTTCAGTTGATACCAACTTATATAAAAAAATTGTATTGACGGCAAAGTTTTTATTTTTTAGGCGGCTAGATTGCAGAAAGTGTACAAATCCTGGGAAGATGACCCTGATATTGGTTTTGTTGCAATGAAGGTAATTAATCTTTCTCAAGTGCTAGAGATTTTTTAATCTATGCTGATTACACATACCGAGTTGCATCTTATGTGGTGTTTTCGATATTTGAAGGGCAGCGGTAGGGCCTTTTGTGCTGGTGGAGACATCGTTTCTCTTTATCATTTGATAAATAGAGGTAAGATTTAAATCTGGAACAACCTTTTTCTCAAACATATTATGGTTCTCTTTCGACGACTTTTAAGTTTTTTTATGCAGTCAGTTGAAGGGAGTTGCAATAGGATTATGACATTTTCTTGTTTGCCGAATGGGTATTTTGAGTTGGTGAACCTTGTGTAAAGGTTCTTTTGTGTTAATTTTTTCAGACTCCTACATTTAAAGATTTATACAGCTACGGTTTTCTTTTCTTTTTTATTAGTAAGTGTGATGATAGGCTTTGTTCAAAATGTAATCAGTTAGTTCATAACTTTTGTCGTTAACTTATGATATTCTTTAAATTGGCACTTGGTTTTGATGATTGAACCTAATCAGTTTTGTAAAATTGGGTTTACTCCATGCAGGGAATTTAGAAGACTGTAAGCAGTTTTTTAGGTCAACATACACATTTATATACATAGTTGGTACTTATTTGAAGCCACATGTAAGTAACAAATTTTCTCATTTAATCTTTTATTTGATGAATTGTGAATTGAGAGTATAATTGCAATTCTGCATTCCGATCTTTGAGCAGGTGGCCCTTTTAAATGGCATTACAATGGGTGGCGGTGCTGGAGTTTCGATCCCTGGGACATTCCGTGTAGCAACTGATAAAACTGTATGTATTGGGGGAATACTCATGTTCCTTCTTTCCCTGTTACTTATAAGTATTGGCTTTCATAATTGAATTGATTTTTCTTTTTCTTGGAAAAAAGAAAATTACCAATTACTTTGCAAAATCGTAGTCGTAACTTTATATTTCTTTAATGTTAAATAAGTATGTTTGAACACTTAAGCATTTATGCGGTTTAAACTTTGTGAGAAAATCTAAGACACAATTAGGGCATTTGGGATCTATAAATGTAGGTTAAAAGTTAAAACCTCAAGTATGTCTTGGAATTATTTGTTAGAAGTGAAATCATTAAACATATTTAATAGATAAATAATATGTACAACTGTGTCTCTCTGGTAATGTGCCAAAATCATTGGATATATAACTTTTAACAATCTCTGGAAACTGATTTCTACAGGGGATTGGAAAGTACCTCTACTTTCATAAAGATAGATTTTGCTATAACATACTTTATAGGTGAATTTTTCTGTAAAATGTTACCTCTCTCAAATTGTTACTATGTATAGTCAAAAAGAAAATGTTCATTGCTTGCATGCAAGAAAATAAAATGTTTCCTCTCTTCTATAAGCGGTAAGAAGATATCCTCACAATTTGCAGGTTTTTGCTACCCCTGAAACTGTAATTGGCTTTCACCCTGATGCTGGGGCATCCTTTTACCTCTCCCATCTACCAGGTCACTTGGGTATGTTTTTTAGGTTTTCCAGTGATATTTTTACTTAATTTATTGATCACCTGAAAATTGTTAGCAAAAGACCAAAAAAATAAATAAATAAATAAAGATTGCTGAAAATTCTTTCTTTCGTGTGGTGGTATTGGAGTACATTGATTTTTATTCTTAAATTTGAAGGTATGGTTAAAAGTCTGAATTATATTTTATAGGTGATACAAAAAGTTTGTAGACTATAATATTTTATAGGTGATGCAAAAAGTTTGTTGACTTTAGACATACAATTGTTATAATCAGAAATTGGTTTGCTTTTTTCTAAATTAGTTAACTACGTGTATATCCTTGTTTATAGGGGAGTACTTGGCTCTAACAGGAGAGAAACTCAATGGAGCGGAAATGATTACTTGTGGACTTGCTACACACTATTCACATAGTTCAGTTAATTCTGGAAACCCTCTTTTACCTTTATTTCTATAATTTTCATCTATTCTGTTTGTTCTTGTCCTTCTTGGTTATAAAAGATTATCTATTTTCTTTCTTTCTGTCCTAGAGGCTTCAATTGATTGAAGAACAACTTGGGAATCTAGTCACTGACGATCCTTCTATCATTGAAACTTCCTTAGAAAAATATGGTGAACTTGTCTATCTGGAACAGAACAGTGTACTTCACAGGTTTGTTTTCAATATATGTGAAAGTAGTTTACATCTTAGATATACAAATTTGCCCCCCTTATATTTTGTATTTATCTTAGTAAAATTAAACTTTAAAATCTTGGTTCTATGAAAGTCTCAAAATAATGCTCCTTTGAAATATGAGATGCTTATATTTTAATGTATCTGATTTTTTCAGGATTGAAACAGTTGATAATTGTTTCAGCTGTGACACAGTTGAAGAAATCATTGATGCACTGGTAACCATATATTAGATTTGCTTATTTCTCTTTGGCTAGAGAACCATCTACCAAACTAATTGTTTATGTGGATTTCTAGCACAAAAATGGAAAAGTGAAACAAATTACTGCTCTTGTTATGAATAAATTAAGTGGGATATTTCGCTAAATATTTCTGTGCCTCACTTAATTGTGCTTCCAATAACTAATTATCAGGAAAGTGAGGCAGCTAGAACAAATGATGCATGGTGCACGTCCACTCTAAGGAGACTCAGAGAAGTCTCACCATTAAGCTTGAAGGTTGCTTTGAAATCTGTGAGTCTTTCTCTAGCTAAGCCTTTCAGTTATTGACTTTAGTTTTCTGTGGAAAATGGTTTGCACTATATTTATGAGAATTTTAAAATGCGTTTCAGATACGAGAAGGCAGATTTCAGACACTTGATCAGTGTTTGGTTCGTGAATATCGAATGTCCCTGCAGGGGATATCTAAGCAGGTTTCCAATGACTTTTGTGAGGTGTATATACTATAGCCGCTTGCTTTTCTATTAGTGAAAAAAAAAATTAACATTTATGAATTTTGCCATAATATTTTGTTTGGTTTCCTGTCTAGGGGGTTCGGGCACGAGTAGTGGACAAAGACTTGGCTCCCAAGGTATGATCTCATTATGTCTGCTCGGACGACATTTACTTATCCAAAATGTTCTTGTTATGTTTTAGTGGTATAGTTTAATATCGAGTGGTCCTAGTGTTAATGCACGTGTCGTGTTTTTCACTATGCAGTGGGATCCTCCGACTCTGGAACAAGTGTCGAAAGACATGGTGGATCAATATTTTTGTCGCCTAAGCGAATTTGAGCCTGATCTAGACCTACCCACAAGTTTGCGAGAAGCGTTTAACTAGTCAACCTAGTTGCTATTTCTCTCACATTTTGTATTCGCAGCAATCTAGTTATTTTCCATTGAGATCATAGGAAGTGGAAACTGCCTGAATTAGGGTCATGTCTGGGGAAATTTTATAATTTTATCACCTTTTCAAACTTTGCCTGGCGAAATAAAAGGTTGAAATTTCTACTAGGCAAAGTAAGAAGCAGCTTACAAAAGAATTTGTCAAAGAGGTTCATGTAACTTTTAGCTATACAAAAAATTTAATAAATAAATAAATAATCAATAATGCGGAGCTTGTCACCAAAAACAAATGTTATTTTTTTACTACTATATATATATATATTTTGTTCATGGTTGAGAACACACGTGAACTATATTACAATACAGTCCATGAGGCGCAAAAAAAGAACATATGCTAGATTGAATTGATACATTATCTTCGCCCAAAGCATGGGCAACTTAAACTTATTGGTACTTTCAAAATTTATGGATTACAGAAGGTATCAAAATTTGTGCCTAAAATTTAAGCATAACAAAATTGTAAACTAAAAGAATAGATGACTTTTTGCAATGCAAACTGAAAGAAAATTCTTCGTCCAAACACCAACTATTCAGCCTCCTTAGTGCCCTTGTAGCTATTTACCAGTTGCATCTGCACATCGTGAGATACTGGCAGATGCTCTTTGTACTCCATGGTAAATTCACCTTTCCCCTGTGCGCGTAAAAAGACAGATTTAATATATCACATTGAATCGATAGAACCATGACATGAAACATTCCATACAAATTTTCTTCTTTACCTGTGTCATTGATCGGAGGGACGTAGAGTACCCAAACATATTGTTCAGAGGGACCTGAGAAGCCAACATAATGAGTTTTAAGATGCACCCCACAGTTAAAAAGCCACACTACAAACTATTGGTCTGAAGAAAGATGAAATTACATTCAGAAAATTGAAAAAGAAAGCTGCTTAATATGTTGGATCTCTAGGGTTTAAATTATGTGAAAATATGTGAATCTTATGTTAAAACCAACATTTAAAATGCATAAAGGCATAAATATAACTTTTGTTCCCTCAAACTCCATCTTGCCTTGCCTGGATTTGAACCAAGAAAAGGACATTTAGAAAGAGGGAAGATTACTTGCTTCCAATTACAAATAAGACACTACATAAACATGCATAAACTACTATTTATACCAAGACAGCTATTTCTCATAAAAATGCCAGCCATATCAAGACGTACAAAGAAGATAGAAAAATACTTACATGGGCAGTTATGACAGAATCATCTCCATCCTGGTCATTTCCAACAATCACACCTTTTCTCCTATCAGATGAGGTGCACATATATTTTTAGTTACTGCAACTGGCGATAAAACTAACTGTACTTTCTCTACAAATTATAGATTACTCACTTATTAATATCACCAGCAACAGTACCCTGAAATTCTGTAGGTACTTTCAACTCCACCAACATAACAGGCTCCAGTATTACAGGTCTTGCTGCTTCATAGCACTGTTTTAAAATTTCAGAAATTAAACACAATAGTAATAAGAATACAAAAAAAGAAATTAATGAACAAAAAAGAGATAGGTGCTATTTGGTTTGCATTGAATTCATCCCATAAAATGCATATGAGACAAACCTTTCTAAATGCATAAATTGCAGCTAACTTAAATGCAAGTTCACTTGAATCCACAGCATGTGCAGCACCATCAGTTATAACAACACGGATATTTTCGACTGGATGTCCAATTAATGAGCCCCTGCACATATAAGAGAATAAAAGGGACATTATTACAAGGGGCAGATCACATGCACACCTAGAATTTAGGCCCTAGTTCAACAATAATCCATAAAATATCAGAGGCAAAAGACTGACGAGTTGGCTGCTTCTTTAAAACCCTTCTCAATAGCTGGGATAAAATTTGATGGGATAGCTTGTCCCACAATCATGTTTTCAAATTCAAACTTGACTGGTGACCCTGGAGGAAGTGGTTCGACATATCTGCACATACAAATACAAACAGATAAAATCACCAAAAAGACAATGCTTACATGGCAACAGCCATTCTAGCCATCGTACATTTCCTATGTTCACACACAAAGGCAAGCCTATGTAAACCCGCAAGTTAATCAACGTACCTAATGACATTGTAAAAATACATGCCATAAGTAATAAATCAGGTGTAGCATGTGTCACACAAATATATCAAACCTAGTATGGTTTGCATAAAGGCTATCATCTGTTCTTACCCGCATACCCGTCCATATTGACCTTGTCCTCCAGTTTGCTTCTTATGTAAATAATCGAATTCAGCTCGTTTAGTGACGGTCTCTCTGAAGTTTACCCGAGGCTTTCCGACAGTAGCATCAACCTGTTCAAAAGAAGATGAATAGAATAGTGAATCATCTATGTATATTCCAGTCAGCAATACCATACCATGAAAATTCGAAGCAGAACTTGAGCAAATAATGGTTGGATACCTTATACTCTCTCCGAATCCGTTCAACATATATGTCCAAATGGAGCTCTCCCATTCCAGAAATGATTGTCTATTTAAAGGACACTTTCTCAGTCAAGAAAGCTGAGTAGCTTCTTAAGTTATATAAAGAAAAAATAGAATTGTTGATATATATATATATATATATATATAGAGAGAGAGAGAGAGAGAGAGAGAGAGAGAGAGAGACATATCAATGAGTCAAAACCTGTCC